>SNQJ01S0067123.1:18630-40457 GCA_010110895.2 Picea sitchensis | reverse complement strand
CTTGGACTTGAACATTTAAGTGGGGTAAAAGGAGGTTGCCCCCTCGAAGAGGCTTATTATCTGAAATTATCTCTTTTTCAAGGCGTTGAGTACTTTTCCTGAGGTTTTTCTATGCTATATTGATGTTTGGTTCTTAACAAACTCCCTTGACATGTCCTCATGTTCTCTCCACATGGGACAATGGGATATAAGCTAAAATGTACTTATTCCTTCTCAAATAAGTATCCTCAAATCAACTCAATTAAGAGAGGAGTACGATCTGGAGAATGTTTGTCACACATGGCACTCCATGTGGACTTCTAGAGGCTACACCTTCTAGAAACACTAGGGTCCTCATGGGACGTGTCCTCATGTGCTCTCCACAAGAGATGTTGGGTTATAGGCCCAACCACACTTATCCCTTCTCAAATAAGTTCCCCACTTATCCCTTCTTGGATAAGTGTCCTCACAGATCAACTCAACTCAATTCATAGAGGAGTAAGATCTGGAGAAAGTTTGTCACAAATGGCACTCCATGTGGACTTCTAGAGGCTACACCCTCTAGAAACACTAGGGTCAACTCCCATAGTGTATGATGTTAAGGGTAAACTCCCTTGACATGTCCTCATGTGCTCTCCACATGGGACGATGGGTTATAAGCCCAACTGCACTTATCCCGTCTCGGATAAGTGCCCCACTTATTCCTTCTTGGATAAGTGTCATCATAGATAAGTGCAAACATCAACACTCCCTCTCAGCGGGGGAGGCATTCTCTGCCATGCCAAGTCTATCACGGAAATACTTGAACTTCATCTTGGTTTGGTAAGAACATCAACAACTTGATCATCTGTAGGAAGGTACTGCACCAATACTTCCTTCCTGTACACCATGTCTCAGATGTAATGGTACTTGATCTCAATGTGGTTCAATTTGTCATGAAACACTGGATTATTAAAAATCTTCACACAACTTTGGTTACCATAATGAATAATGGTTGAATCGAGCACATGTTCGAATAAATATGCAAGGAGCTTGTGAAGACACATTGCTTCAAGGACTTTCATACTTAATGCAATGTATTCTGCTTATGTTGTGCTCAAAGCCACAAAAGTTTGTTTCCTTCTACACCAAGAAACCATGGAAGATACCAAAGTGAAGCAACACCTGAAGGTGCTCTTTTTTTCCACTGCGCTCCCTGCCCAATTAGAGTTAATATATTCCTTCCATATCATATTAGTACTGGAAGTATATCTCAAACTATGCCGAATTTTTCCTTGCAAGTATCTCAACACATATTTCACAACAATCTAGTGTGTCTATCTCAGTTGACCTATAAAATAGCTAAGTGCACTCACTGCATAGAAATTATTTGGTCTGGTGTTAACCAGATACATCAGTTATCCAAACAGATGTCTATACAGAGTCAGATCAATTTCGTCATAATCTGATGAAGACACTTATTTTCTTCATATTCGTCATCATTGTTGTAGTCACGGGCTTCAAGTTCAATATCTCAAAATTCTTGAATATCTCAACTGTGTACTTCCCCTGACTCAGGAATATCTCATCAGTTCTCTGCCACACATCTAATCCCAATAAGTAGTGCATCATACCAAGGTCCTTCATCTCGAACTCAGAGGCCAACACATACTTACATTCAATAATAAGGCTCTCTGTATCGGTGAAGAATAAATCATCAACGTAGAGGACTAGAATCAAGGACTCACCATTAACAATATTGTAGTGAAGGCTAGGATCGAAAACACTTTGTTGAAGCCAAAAAATCATCAGGTGTCCATCGATCCTTGCATACCAAGCTCGAGGTGGTTTCTTGATTCCATACAAGTCCATCTTCAACCTGCACACATGAGACTCCTTCTCATGTTCATGAAAGCATTTGGTTGCTCGACGTGCACTTCTTCCTTAATCTCTCCATTGAGAAAGGTTGTCTTTACATCCATCTGATGTACTCTCTAACCCATGGATGTTGTAGGGGAAATAATCATTCGGATAGAAGTGCATCGAGCAAGAGGAGGAGATGTCTCCTCATAATCTATTCCCTCCACCTAAAAGAATCCTCTAGCAACAAATCTTGTTTCATGCCTCTCGATGCTCCCATCAGCTATGTGTTTGATCTTGTAGATCCATTTGGAGGTCACTACAGATTTCCCTTTAGGTCTCGGAACAATATCCCACACATAATTCTTCATGATGGACTGATACTCCTCCATCATGGCATCTCTCCATACTGGCTGACTAGATGCCTCCTCATAACAGGAAGGATTGGAATCAATTATGTGGCTCATAGCTATAGCATAGCACGAATATATCTGAGGTTTCTTTCTCTCTCGAAAGGTACCGTGAGGATTTGCATGTCCTTCTGCCTCCTGCAGAGTCTAACGATCCCATGCAAGTATCTTTCGACCTACTACAATATCTCTGGAAACATTAATTGGAGCTACAGGATCAATCTCCATGTGAGACCCTCTAGATCTCTTAAAGGATACCTCATCCTCTATCTCTGCTCCCTCTGCATGTAGTACTGCCTCCCTCTATGGAAGTGACTCTACATACACTAGAATTGTTTCCATGCTTGCTTTCTCAACATAATGTACTCGGACTGTTACAATCTCAAGTTTCAATTTACATATGGATGGGAACCCACTCATTTTTATTTTTTTTTAATGCAAGAAATAAATGTACATAGCTTCTCAAATTCATTTGAATCGCAACACACATAAAATATTTCAATAGTACTGACCCATACTTCAAATTTTCATTTCTTTCCATCAAATAGACAATTGAGTTTAATAGGTTAACCATGGCACCAAAATATGAACTTTATCACCTTCCCATATCAATGCACATATTTCCTTCTTGGAAACTCTTGATTGTATAGGGTTCAAGAACTTCAACTTCTCCACCCATATCCCCAAAGAGTACAAGTGCCTCCTCATTGACTCAGGAAGTTTCTCACATAGAAAAAGTATTTCCTAGCCAAATAATCCTCTCGTTTTGGCACAAAGGTAGTCCCTCAGTCTTGAACTGAACTCCAACAATGCCAAGAAAAATCTTATCAGTGCAGCAAGCACCCAATTAGATTTATTCATTATTAGCAGTAAGACCACACCACCCACCTTTACAAACTTCAACATTGTCTTGGGTGCCACGTCTTCCATCCTCACAAAATAGTACAATATCGTATCCGTAATATAATATGCCATTTCCTGTCGAGGAACAAAATGCTTCCTTCCTTTCTTTCTAAATGGAATTGATGTCCCAAGTAGGATGATTTGATCTCAAAGATCTCATGCGTCTTGTATTCCCTCTGCAGGGTCGATTGATCTGCTTCCATGATGACATGTCATTGGACTATTTTTAAGACATGACCAGGTAAACATAGTAGTCGGGAATAATTTGGAAAGAGGTTGAACTGTAGAAGCAACCAACCCATTATGCATTGTATGATCACCCAAAATGGTTTCCACTTCATGATCTTCCAAAATCCAATAAGTAGTTGAAATGGCAGCAAGATATTACGCAAAACAAGCACTACTTTTCCCATACTTCCTCCACGAATGAATGAGCTTGGGAATGATGCTCAAGGGTTGGACTGAATTTTTTTATAATTTAATTGCTAATCCTCATTATTGGAATAAATGATCTTGAGCCTACTATGGCAGGCCACAATAGCAAAGCTCACTCTGCATGCCAATCTCTTTACCAACCCTAATCACATGTTACATGTAGTAACCATTGTTGGTTTTTGTTGCTCGTAAAATTTGTCCAACATTAACTCTATTACCTTTATCTACCTCTGAAGGGTATGAACGATGCCATTTGAGTTTATGACTTTCATAGTGCTGGAAGTGACAGAGATCGAAGAGCAAGAAATGTAACTACCCATTCTGAACTCTACTTCAGGGATGAGAGATGAGGGGCACGATGCATTTATAAAGGATGGGTCATGGATCACAATCTTAACATGTGAAGGTAATAACTGGCTACATCTCAAGTGTCGTGTAAAACATAGTCAGAAAAGAGGCAGAGAAACATTCTCCATTTTCTTAAGTAGCTGACAATCAGTTGGGTCGGTCACTAATCCCACACGAGGTAGAAGCTGTAATAGCTTGGCCGTGTATATCACTTGTGTTTTTAACTGTCAGTAAACCTGACCTGTGACCTGGGTATATTTTCAAGTGGAGAAGAGTCCTTGGGATATTTGACACTGTGTCACTATCTCTCATTTTCCTAGGCCCTCCCATGAGGGAGTAAAGCCTAGTCCTGCTCTGATACCATGTTGGTTTTTATTCATATGAGATATAAGAGATATTCGATATATTATTACAATAATGAGTGTTCCATATATAGGGAACATAAGGTGACCATCCATAAAAGGATGAGTCCCTTGAATAATAACTATTTATTATTATCATTTACTTATTATATATGATATTTAATAATCAATAATAATTATATTATTAATTATTATCTTTAGAGAATGTCTTCCCGATGTTGTCTAAACATCAACAAGGTTTACCCACGCTTAGGCCCACTTTTGTAATATATAAATATATGCTTAGGCTAGATAGAAAAAAGAAGTGCATCTATGGGATGTATGACAGATGGCTTAGTGCTAATAATTATATCTGCGTGATTGGAAGTAGATTGTAAATTATTTGTGCATGATCCTAAAAATCTTGCAAGGCTAAGTGCAAGTTGTTGTAAGAGGCTTTGTGCTAAAGTGTAAGGAAGACAGATCTAGCGAGCTGTGTAGATATTTTTTCCTTTGCAAAGAAGGTTTTTTGTGCTCTCTGTTGTAACCAATGATTGAAGATACTAATAAAGAAGAAGAGTTGGTGGACGTAGCCCCAGGGTGGGGGTGAACCACGTAAATCTATGTGTAACGCTCTGTGCTTTGAGTCATTGTGTCTATCTTTTCTTATGCTATGTGCTTTTGATATATTCACTTATGCTTTGTGCCTATTAGATATATATGATTGTTAGATCTGATGTATGTGTGAGTGCTTAGTGTTGATCTGCAGGACCTAGTGTATTATTGTTGCTAAGTGCTGAGATATTGTAGATATAAGTGAATATTGCGATGCTATGTGCTATCTGCGAAGTAGAATAAGGGTTGGATATTAATGGTTGACTGATGCTAGGCGTGTTGTAAGTAGTATAATCACATATCTGTGTCCCAGCTAAGGTTCTAGACACATGAGTCTTGAAACCACCCTTGCCTCTACCTCGGGTGAGACTTCATCGACTTCCCAGGTGTTGCTGAAAGGGTCGGTAGTTAGGGTTTTGTTGGTTCTCTCTTTAGTGTTGAACCCTGGGTCTACCCCTGTGCCAACAAATGGTTCCGTTGTCGGGACCTGAAACAGTGATTACTGGGAATTGAAGTAAGGAAAAGAGAAGCTTTGTGCATAGATCTACTGCTGAAGTGCATAGTGTCAGGACCTGAAAGTGTGATTGCTGGGACTTGAGAAAGAAAATCTTCATGCAAATATTCGATCTAGAAATTATGGAAGCTTTGTGCGTAGATCTGTACCCTAGTGCGCAGTATTCCACTTGATCTGAAAATCTTTGTGCTAAAGAAAGAAGGAAGGATAGATCTGAAGAAAAGAAGCTAGATCTAAACACTTTGTGCCATAAGAAAAGAAAAAGTGGGGGATCCTGAAAGAAAGAGGTAAGATCTATAGAAAAGAGGTAAGATCTGTAAGTTCTGTGCTCTGACAAAGGTAAGAAATTTCTAGATATGAAAGCTTGGTGCTCTATAAAAGTAAGACTAGTAGAATTTTTTGTTTCTAAAAGCATGCATCTAGGTATTCTTGGTAAATTTTGTCCTAGCTTGAAAACTAGGGCATTGTTAGATGAAAGAAGGTTTGATATGAATATATCTGATAAGAATAGTGATAGATATGTTTTACCTATGCATAGAAATAATGTTTTGACTAACAAATGGATGCAGGATCCTAGAAAGAGTTTTTTGCAGGCTAACTACCATGATCCTAGTGCGCAGTATAGAAGAGGATGGGGATCATTTAAAATAAAGAGAGGATTGACCCTATGCTATAGTTGCAGAAGACTGGGACATATAGCTAAGGAATGCCCTGGTGGAAGACCTAGTTGTCTTTGTTGCAAATCTCTAGATCACGAAGTATTGGATTTCCCTAGAATGATTGCTAAGCTTGAAAAAATGAGACTGCATGAAGAAAACCCTAAAGCAGATCCATAAATAGCAGAACCCCAGAAATAATCAGAGAAGATGTTACTACATATGAAAGACACCTTGAATGACCCCCAACTTCTTAGATTAGTAGAGATCTTTAAATAAAAAGAATGCACCGGGTAAGAATAGGAGACTTCGACATTGATTGTGTTTTGGATGAGGAAACATAGGTGAATGTTATGACAGAAAAAACTTGGGAAGCTATAGGGAGGCCTGCTATGACTCCATCTCTAGGAGGAATAGGGTTATTCAGAGGAAAACTAGTAAACCTATGTGGAAGGATCACTCAGATATCTATGAACACCAATGGAACTTTGACAGAGGAAGATTTTGAGGTTATCAAATTCATTAAGGACAACACCCCATTTACTATGTTACTTGGAAATCCTTGGATTGAAAGAGATCAAGCTAGAAATAAGGAAGAATAATTTTTTTTAGAACAATAGAGACAAGAGTTAAAAGACTTCATGACCATAAGGATTGCACAGTTGATTGAAGAATGGGAGAACAGATCAAATCCATATCACACTAGGAACATGGACGTCGAAGTTATCAGAACGCCAAAGAACTCATAGAAGACTGAAGTTTCTATCTCAGATAAAGAAGAGATGTTATACCTGAACCCTAAGAAAGAACCTCAGCAGCAAAAAGTGACTATATCCAAATAAAATAGGAATCAAAATGGGAAAAGAACTACTGAGACGAAACTCACTACAAAGAAAGCTAGAAAGTTAAATAAGAGGAGGGAAAAATTGCAAGAGATTCCAGATGGAATATCGCAGAAATAAACTTCAAAGAATTTGAGCTTCGCCAAGATATCATAACAACGACATGGGTCACTTTTCCATGGTGAAGAAATATATCCATTGGACCGATATACCCATTCGAATTCTTCCTCAAACGGATAGAAAAGCATGAAAGGATCACCACCAGACCGTTGGACAGTGCTAGAACGGATAGAACAGATTTAAAAAAGGCCCCATACCCGTTGCAAGCCGACCATTGCTGAGATTACCTATTTATCTCATTGCGCCATGCTCAAAGAACACTTTTTCCAAATAATAAATTGAAGCTCGCAGACTAGCGAGTGTCTACAGTGACCATCATGTCCTTGTTATTCATTCCCCTACAATGCCCAATATCATTGTGACCCCGATTATTTATTATGTGTGCCTATGTTCGATGAAATCACCGTAGTCGAAGAATCTATCACATAATTCCTCCTTTATTTAATGACTGATAGAGTCATGTCAGAAATAGGAATGTCCACTAGAGTCTAAGCATCATCGACAAGAGGAGTAGCAACTTCTCCATTCACTACTCGAGCAGGATCGTCTTGACTGGTCGACGAGAAGCGTACTAAACATAGGGATGATCTGGTGAATGCTAAACTAATTCTGAGCATTTTTCCTTCTTACCTACTCCCTCTGCATGGTGAAATAAACCATGACAGTGTGCCTTAAGAATTTGAGTATGCTATGGTTACTGCGTACCTACCAAAAGGTGTACGCACAGTTTGTGCTGATCAGGACAATCTCGCAACATTAAATTTTAGCGACTTCAACCTCGGCGACAGGAAATTCTACAGTATGCTCACTCCACACAAGTATCTAATGAAAATGAAGGGAAAGAACTCGAAGATCATCTCATAGTCTTGGACCTAGAACCTCACGTAGTCAACATTGTTGAATGTCATGAATATCCCACACTTTGGCAGACACCAGGAGGTGAATGCGTGCGTAAAGCTACTTCTGTCTTGCTATCATGGAGGCTACTTGTGGTTGAACCACCGTTTCATGGTGGATCCCACCTTAATTAATCAGATCATAGGACTCAGCATGCAAGGACCTGATCCATAGGAATTCTATCCTGGAAAGACCATCGACAGAGCACTAGCAGTGAAGATCAAAGAAACCTATGGCGATGTCAAGAAAGTCACGTGAGGCTACAAGGTAGCCTCTATTTAGAGTGGCGCAGTGCGCCTTGCCTATCAGCTGATCGCAGGCAAGCTAGTCTGCAAGAACCGACCCACCCAAGTAACTGGATTCGTCATTGACCTCGCAGGGAAGTGCATCGAGGGTCTGCAGATGAATTGGGAAAAGTACTTGGTGAATCAGCTTGAACTGGATTGTAGGGAAGCGTAAGACCAAGGGTATGAGTTCCATTTCAGTTGGCTTCTCATACTGATCACCTTCATAGCATGGGAGATGTCAGAGGGTGCCACTTTCCCAGAGACCGAGCCATTTGAACCTTTGGCTGCGAGGTTCAGTACCTTGTGGTAATCGACCGATATGAACAAGCAATGGAAGTTGAATGTCATATTCCATGTATACTACAACCAACTGAAGACCGCCATCTAGGCTACGCCTCACATTACCCCAAATACGCCCCACAGATTCAGACCCTTAATGAAGTTCAGCGTGGATCGCCACTTCATGTATATAACAACGCGAGATGATGAACATAAGCAACAGTTGCAATCTTACTACAAGTTGACTAAAGAATACCTCAAAGAGATCACCAAGGATTGGTTAGAGGACCTTCTCATTCTAGCGAACACTGCAGAGTTTTTCGATGTTGATAGCCCAAATAATGTACTCGACACACCAGGACCAAGCAAAACAAAGAAGCCTAAAGAGGTTCATGAAGTAGACAGTGCATCTGTACAGAATGCCTCTATCAAACCAGATGAAGGAAGTGATGGTGAAGAGAGAGAAGGCGCATAAATTGAACAATAGAAAGGCTAGGGATGAAGAAGACTCATCAAAGAAAAGCAAGGTGTCACCTCTGAAAGCATCCTCCCGAAAGAATCCTAGGAGCCCTGTGACCAAGATGCGAACTGCCCTCACATTGGATGAATTTGATTTCATCATTGCAACAGTGAATGATGCTTCAAAGGAGATAGTAGAGAAGCAGGAGGTGAAGCAGGAGCAGATGTATAACTGTATAGAGTTCAAACTCCAAGGAGTTTAGCAGGCACTCTAGTTCAACCGCGCAATATGCACCATGCCTCTAATAGAAGGGACAGTAGAACTAGAAGATGAACCAACCCGACTTCACCAAATTGCTGACATGGTCGAAGCTCACCTTCGACAAGATCAAGAAGACACATCATGAACCACCCAGGCTCTGACACAGGTACAGGGAGTACTTGTCGAGCAGTGAAGTGCTGCCGAAAGAGAAAAACTTTCTCTTCAAATACAGTGGGATAAAGAGAAAGAAGAGATACAGTAAAGAAAGGAACAGTTGCTCGCAGAGTAGCTTGAAGTAAAGGAACTAGTCGACATAGCACTCCACTCTGTGATCGTTATAGAAGTATTAGCTAAAGAGAGAGTTCCACAAAAGGTGGCCTTAAAGACGTTATACTAAGCTGTAGCAATGCATTGTTGATCTAGAACTCCGCGTTGTGCCCAAGACCCCCCAGGAGATAAGAGACCAGTGAGAAGCAACTACTCATAGCATAGTTGACCGATTGAAATCTCTTGCCTTAGAGTGCAAGAAGCTCAGTAACCAGAGTGCCCAAATCTATGAGAACCTTACACTGAACCTGGAGTTACAGGCGTTGGAGTCACAACTCTAGGAAGAAAAGTAGCATGCGGATACATTACAGGCACAGTTGAAGGTTCTGTCTGCAGTGGATAGAATAAAATGATATCATGAACAACACATAGCTCAACAGCAGGTACATATGATCCAGATAAAGGTCATGGAAGTAACTAAGCAACTCCGACTGGTGCAAGATAAGGCGTGCATATTATTTGTTGAGATTGAAATCTAGGAAGAAGAACTTAAGCAAGTCATCATCATTGCAGAACAACGCCTGGAAGGACTAGTAAACAACACAGTGATCCTGGAATTCACCCAACAGGAGGCCACAATGAAGCAGCTCGAGCCAAGCTCGAGACCTTCTAAGCAGAATTGCGTAGACCAGAGTGACTCGGGACGAGTCACATGTGAGTGTTGGGGGCCTGTTGGCCCTTGACCAATTTTTGGGATAACTTGGGTCATTTTGACCTATTTTGGAACTGCGACAGTTAGTCAAAGAAGGATTGCCAAGCGAAGCGTCTCAATCCACTTTTGGGCCCCTATTAGGGTTTTTGGGTTAATGTAATGGGAAAGGGATGTCGACCCATGGGTTTACCCATGCTTAGGCCCACTTTTGTAATATATAAATAGATTCTTAGGCTAGATAGAAGAAAGAATCACATCTATGGGATGTATGGCAGATGGCTTAGTGCTAATAATTAGATCTGCGTGATCGAAAGTAGATTGTAAATGCTCTATGCATGATCCTAAGAAGCTTGCAAGGCTAAGTGCAAGTTGTTGGAAGAGGATTTGTGCTAAAGTGTAAGGAAGAAGGATCTAGGGAGCTGAGTGGTTCTTCTATCCTTTGCAAAGAAGGGTTTTTGTGCTCTATGATGTAACTGATGATTGAAGATACTAATAAAGAAGAAGAGTTGGTGTATGTAGCCCTAGGGTGGGGGTGAACCACGTAAATCTGTGTGTAATGCTCTGTGCTTTGAGTCATTGTGTTTATCTTTTCTTATGCTATGTGCTTTTGATATATTCACTTATGCTTTGTGATTCTTAGATATATATGATTGTTATATCTGATGTGTGTGCGAGTGCTTAGTGCTGATCTGCAGGACCTAGTGTATTACTATTGCTAAGTGCTAAGATATTGTATATCTAAGTGAATATTGTGATGCTCTGTTCTATGTATGAAGTAGAATAAGGGTTGGATATTAATGGTTGACTGATGTTAGGCGCACTGTAAGTATTATAATCACAGATCTATGTCCCAGCTAAGGTTGCAGACAGCAGAGTATTGCAACCACCCCTGCCTCTACCTCGGGTGAGACTTCATCTTCTTCGCAGGTGTTGCTGAAAGGGTTGGTAGTTAGGGTTTTGTTGGTGTGCTCTTGAGAGTTGAACCCTGGGTCTGCCCCTGTGCCATTAGTTCCATTGAGAGTCTTCGCTTCATCTCATTGCGTGGATGAAGATCATTTATCATCTACTGCCTCACCAATCCAACAACAACAAGAAGAAGAGGTGCACGAGGAGGAGGAGGAAGGCATAGAAGGAGCACCCCCATTGAACACGAAAGAGCCCAACATGGAAGTCACTAGACGGATACAGAAAGAGTCCAACATGGAAGTCATTGGACGGATACAGAAAGAGTCCAACATGGAAGTCACTAGACGGATACAAAATTCACCATTCTTCCAATATACAAAGAGATTATTGCAGCCGAGCTTAGAATTTGGATTTTCAGGTATTTCCTACATTCAAATTATTTTAGTCTAGAAATTACTATTTTCATTTTCACACTAAATCTCTAAAACAATCAGGACTGAGAATTAATTTTACTTGTTTGATAATGAAATAACTCAACTCTTTTCAATCTTGCAAGAAATAGGGGGATTAGATTCGAGCGGCTGATTCCTCTTGCTGCAGCTTTCCCGAGCTAGGTTTCTCTTGAAGCCCTCTCCTCTTGTTGTGTCTTGCTTGAGCTAGGTTGCTCCTGTAGCCCAAGAAACAAACTGGGATGACCTTCGAGGCTAACAGAGAGATATGGAACGACTTGAGTTGCAAGTGAATGTCTCTGGAGTAGGAGGATACGACATCGAGCTTGAAAAAACACATGGGTACTTGCAAGAAAACAAGGTGGAACACATGGGAACAACAGATGGAAAACATGCCGACAGTCAGGTAGCATGTGACAAAGTGGATCAAGGGCTTTACAAATTTTAAGATAGAAAAACCATTTAACATTTAATGACAAGACCTAATGCTAGAATTGCCTAGCATTACTTGACTTCAGGAATATTACAAACTGAATATGTACTTGAATGTCCTTTTAAGCTAATATATGGTCATGGTATGCCTCAGGAAGAGGCCAAATAAGACTTCAAACTTGAAACTTTAGCCTAAAAACCAAATGATACTTCGAAATTTGCATCAAACTTTAAAAACTTTGGTTAAAGTTCTATTTTTTCATGCCATACTAATGTAAAAATGAAAAATCGATTACTACAACTCCTTGCAGCCCAAAGGGCAGGGACTAATAACTACTATAAATTGTTGTATAGTTACAAACTTCATAGTGCATTTGTAAAGGAACCATCTTGGTAGATTGTTTTGTCATCTCGTTAAATCTTGATTACCAAAGGCAACTCCGCCATGTGTTATGTAGTATTGTCAAAGCCACCAGTCATCTGCCAAAAAAATTGTTAGTCAATTGTTAAGGGAACAAGTGCACAGGAGATATGTCTGGCTGCCACCACTGCCATCTCATTCCCTCCCTTCAATCGGTGGTTCACTTCATTGCAAAGGTATTGGTAGGTTAAATGTGGACTGATGTGACTCCATAACACATTATTTTTCATATTTAATTAAAGGTTTCTCATGTATGTATATCTTTGTAGATTTTACTAGTCAAAATCGTTGGACTGAGGGAGTCTCATACACCAATTTGGTGTTTGACAATTGAATAATTTGAATAAAATGAAGACAAACAAAGGCACATAAGACATAATCTATGTGATATATATCAAAAAAAAAAATTGTCCATGCTTGGTAAATATTAAATATGGTATAAACATTTTATTAAGAGAAAATGTTTTTTCAATCAAAGAAAATAAGGTTTTTGAAAATGGATTTTAATAAAAAAGAAAGGTTTTTTTTAAAGTCTTTCAAATTAACCTAATTATCAATGCAAACTATAAGAAAATTACATTAATATTGACAAATCAATTATTAATTTGTAGACTTAAATCTCTATTCTACTTGGCTAGAAACACTGGGTGTTTTTGTCTTAAACATCGATAAATGTTTTTTGGAATTCTCCTATAAGAAGAAGAATAAAGTATTGGAGAAAATTACCAACAAAGAATCAATGACCGATAAAGAAATAGTGAATGGCTTAGTTGAAACAAGCAATTCATTAGATATACAAATTTAAAACTTAGAGAAAGGAGCCAATATAGATTCAGTCAACATTAAAAATTAGAAAGATGCTTATTTTGGGATCTTATCAAAAGAAAAAGATTTTAAAAACAAGACACAAGATACAAGGATGTGTTATTGTCATCCTACTTATAAAAGTCATATTATTCAATGAACTAACCCAAGACAAAATCAAAATGAGAAGCTAAGAGAAGATCCTATTATATTGAATAGAATTAGGGTATTTTTTAGAGGTAAATTTTTGCGAATTAACTATTTTTTGGCCTTTTCCAAAAAATAAATTAATTAAGTGGCCATTTTCACTTTAAAATTCTCTTATTTTTTACATAAAATATGCTTATATTGATTATATTCACAAAAAAATATAATTTTTAATAGTAAATTGTATGTTCTCTGTTGAATATTTGCCTAAATATCTATATGTATGATTTTTTTAATTTGAAATAATTGCATAGAATACTGTATTAAGGAATAATATTTGAATACTTAAAAAATGCTCTAAAGAGAAGTTTAAGTGTGGAATCTATCATTTCCCAAATCATAGAAGTTGTTATGACACAATTCTATAGAAACTTGAATTAGGGTGGTCTAGCCCTTTCATAATATGATAGTTTTGTTGAATGCTTTATAAATCATATCATATCATATTTTCAATTGTCATAGCTTGAGGAAGAGAAAATCATGAGAAAACATTACATGCCAAAACAAAGACATAAGTTTGTTGATAAAATTATTTGAGGACAAAGTTTCAAGAGATAGACAATGTTATGAACATAATAATAATAACAATAACACATCATAAGTAAAGGACATGACCTATCAACCATAGTGATTAGTCAACGCATATAAGTATACTATCACATTACATTGTATTCAATCAATCAATCAATCAATATCATATTCATTATTCATATATTACTTGTCCTATATGGATTTTAATTATTTGTCTTTCTTATGTTGGATATTCCTTAGTAAATGAACTTTGTTCATTTCAACATCTAGAGACATGTTAAGAAACATTCGTCTTCATCCCATGCTAGAAGTATTGTTTTCTTACTACCACATTTTTCTTTTGGTAGCATGAATGATTGAAATATGACATATTATGCATTTGATTTAGGACTATCTTCCTCAAATCCATAGAGTTAGAGACACACATTATTTTTTTGTACATGAGAATATCATTCTTTGCTAGTTGGTATCCCTCATACCTTTGCTATACATTTTCTTGTTGCAATATCTTATGTTAGACAACTAGGAGNTATAAGTATACTATCACATTACATTGTATTCAATCAATCAATCAATCAATATCATATTCATTATTCATATATTACTTGTCCTATATGGATTTTAATTATTTGTCTTTCTTATGTTGGATATTCCTTAGTAAATGAACTTTGTTCATTTCAACATCTAGAGACATGTTAAGAAACATTCGTCTTCATCCCATGCTAGAAGTATTGTTTTCTTACTACCACATTTTTCTTTTGGTAGCATGAATGATTGAAATATGACATATTATGCATTTGATTTAGGACTATCTTCCTCAAATCCATAGAGTTAGAGACACACATTATTTTTTTGTACATGAGAATATCATTCTTTGCTAGTTGGTATCCCTCATACCTTTGCTATACATTTTCTTGTTGCAATATCTTATGTTAGACAACTAGGAGNNNNAGTTTTTACTGTGCTTAAACAAGTATATCCATTTTAAACTCATTACAGAACACTCAATGATGATCACAATAATTCAAGGAAGTAAGCAATAGAGGATTCAACATCAATCACACACATGAAGTATACAAAGAAAAATATTCCTGAGGAAGCCCATAAAGGTAGAAAACCTCTTCTTAATATGATAAGTAGTATTTATTTTCTATACATTATCATTCTTATAAGCACCAACATTTTGTGAGGCTACCGCCTCTGTTTTACAAGCTGCAAATTTCACAGAGCACCAACTCTCTGGTCTCTCTAGCACCCACTAGAAGGAAGCACCAACTCCCTGAGTGTTCCAACACCAACTGGATGGAAGCACCAACTTCCAGTCACACAGGCACCAACTTGTATAATAGAGAACAATGGTTCTCCCTTGCACCACCCTACCACCCTGGCTTTTCTAGTTGCAACCAGATGGAAGATACAACTCCCTGTGTTCAAGCACCCACTTGAAACTCTGAGGACAACAATCCTCCCTAGCACCACCCTGGTTTCTAAATCTTTAGTGAAAAATACTTTACAACAATGCATAAATTTCAATTCTTACCACTTCTTCTCTTTTCTACATTTTTTCTCTGCTTCTGTCTATTCATGGTTGGCTCCACTTGTTGTCTCTTTCCATCTTCTCTTCCTTTGTTCTTCTCATGCTCTTAGGTTATCGTACAATCTGTTGTTTTCACCATTTATTCTCTGCTTAGATTATGTTCTTCCTCTCTGCATCTTTCACACTTTGTTCATGTTCTTAGCTTGATTACATACAATTCAACTTGTTTTTACAAAGCAACAATAACTTCTCTCTGTCACCGTTGTTACAAGGGAAAAACTCTCTATGGCCAAGAGTAAACCACAATAGATAGGTATGACTGTAGAAATCAACTCAATTCCAACATATGCTATATAAACTAATGTTCAATACGATGAAGAATCCTACCTCGATCCAATTGTTTGATGTCATTCCACAGTTGAGCACTTTGACCCAAAGCTTTACACCTGCAAGAAGTTCTCAACAAACAAGTGATGCAAGTATATAGTGACAATACATAAAATGAGTTAACACATCAAATAGCACAATCCATTAATAAACATTACAAACATGCCCATGGATAATAATCATATATTTTCCAGATATCGATAGGACGAGAAAGGAGTATTTATATTAATAATTGATCAACAGAAGTATCAACATTACAAACTTTCGTGTCGACACGGTTCAAAACCAAGAAACCAAGTTCCTTCCAACTGGGTCTCCACCACTTCAATCCTCCACCAAAGGCAAGCTCATAGCAAAGAGGTAATAAGGTCCTCTTGACAATAAGGAAATAGCTTAGGGGTTGAACACTATTTTTAGACTTGAGGGACAAAGGGATGCAGACTCAATATGAAGTAATTTCTCCAGAGTAAATTTGCTCTCAAAGTTGAATGCTTTCTCCTCTTTTTCCATAGCTCGAAATTGTGCTCTTATAGCCTCCAGAATGCAACTGAAGGGCTGATTCAAAATGTTTCTAGTATATATAAGGCCAAAGATCAGAGATCTTCTATTGTGACATGGAAACCCAAACTCATTTTGTATTTTCTGGCACAAATCCCGATATGCACGAGCTGTAGTGGAGCAGCAAGTGTATACGCATCTTGCAAAGTAGTTAGGGAGTGTATATGTGGAAAAATATATATTTTTGGCTCTGGATTTATCAAAAAGGGGTTGATAAGTCTGCATAGGGAAATGGAAAAAGGCCCTCTGTGAAAGATAGCAATGGTGAGGAAAATCTTTCTATAACAGATGCCCCCTAATGTGTGATATCATAGGAGTATCTGCGATGGTTGAAATACATTATAAATAACCCAGAAGTAGAGTGGTAGAGAACCAGCTGGACGAACTCAATTTCTCATTACATTATGTATCGAATTTGCATACATGGCTACCAAGAATACAATGCAGATCCATGTGGAAAATATACCAACAAGTGTTCATGGCCATGAGTAGGCAAGTATAAATGCGGTTACATGCCAATAACTGTCATAGTCATGAACAAGGCCTAGTGAAACCAGTCTCAAAATCAATGTGAATATATCTGTATACCATGGAGTACAATCTAATCTCCCATGATCACTGAAGTCAAATAGGTATTGGTCCAATGAAATGGAAGCAACAACTCAGGAAAGCTGTGTCCACAAAGTGATGTCTTCAAGTCTTCTTTACAATCCACCAATGGTGCAATTCTACATCATGTGAATAAATGATTTGAGGTCGAACACGATGAGACATCGTTTGATTACCGGTCATTGAGGCATACTGTTAAAAAAAATGAGACAACCTACCAATGATGAAATTAGGTATCAAGGCACCGAGTACATATCTACAAATGTGAATAAAGGAGCTGGTGTCAAACACTTGATAGATCCATTGATACAGAGACATTGATTTATTCCCATTTGTCAATGGTCAGAGAGCCTGCCAATAATGACTGCAAGCCTCAAGGTACTCATAAAACTCTAGGTATCGTATCCAGAATACGTGAGTTGAAGTCGATGGAAAGAGACCTACTGAAAGGAGAGCATTAAGGCATATCTCATCAGTCAGCATGAGGAACAAAGCAGGAGCTTCATGATTTGGTGGAGATTGGACAAAGAACATGTTCACAAACCAACAACCCTGTGCATCTTTTGTGTGTGTCGAATGTAAGCGATACACGAAAAAGACCCTCTGAATAGTAGTAAATGATGAAACCTGTTGAAAAAGGAAAGGAAACCACCAATAAGGCTAATGGCATCCAAGACACTGTACGAATCCCAAAGTGTGAATAGATGTCTTGTCGTCGAGCACAAGGGAAACTGCCCAGTCAACGACCCATGATGAAATGTCAATTTTTGGGTTCAAGGTGACCTACCAATGATGAAAGTAGGGATAGGGTGAATCATAAGACCAAAGTATCATGTGATTCTGAGACAAACTGAGGGTTTGGCCGACATGCAAAGTCAATATTTATGAGGAGTGGCCGACACAAGTTGATAGAATTCCTTTGAACAAGAGCATGAGACATATGGTGGAATCCAAAAACATAGACTTAATGATGTGACAACTAGATGCATGAGGCATCCATAATGTTCTCTATAGTGACTGAAAGATTAATCAGTCAGTAGAGAAAATTCTGTAATGCGATCAACTTCCTAAGGCGATGCTAAACCCAAAATTATGATGACGCAAGGACTCAATAACTTTGTGTTATGTTCAAAGGCAACACAATTGCTGCCAATTACAATATAGTACTCCCTTCCCACCCATATTTTTTTGTTTTTTTATAACAAGTGAATGCTATGATACAAAGGAGGGAATGAGTGTCGCAAGTAAGCAAAACTAGTTCCAATAGTGGAACGTACCTATGCTCAATGCAAGGAAATGCATGTGGGAGATGGACACTTGAGGTGATGTTCCCTCCAGGGTATAGGGTGTCAAATTGCGAAGGATATAAACAAGGCTCTTCTTGGTTGAGGATGCAAAATTCTTAGACCATGGTTTATAATGCAAAGTGAGAGCCGGATAAAGGCTCAATACTACAAGCAAGGGCATGAGATGTAATTACAATTTAACACCAAAAAAATTCCTTTTTTATATCTTTTAGTATACTTGGTGTGAAAAAGGGGTAAACTTGTGCCAAATAGACGTCTTTTCAAATCCAATTTATGAGTGTGAAAAAGACAAATTCACTCGACGATCTTTTCCATTTTTGATAGCGAGTCGGAAAAGAGCTTAACTAAGACTCATGATCTTTCAAATCCAATTTTAACGAGTGTGAAAGGGACAAATTATTCGACGATCTTTTCAATTTTTAATAACGAGTCAGAAAAGAGCTTAACTAATACTCGTGATCTTTCAAATCCAATTTTAACGAGTGTGAAAGGGACAAATCACTCAGTGATCTTTTCAATTTTTAATAATGAGTCGGAAAAGATCTTAACTAAGACTCGTTTTTTGGGAGTCCATGGGTAATAAGGCCACGTGTGCATGAATGAGAAATGAGGCTCATTTTAAAGTCATGTATCGAATTCTAATAGACTCCCGGTCCTAAGGAAAAATCTCGGCATGGGCACCAAATGACAAAGAGGTTCTAACTAGGGTACCCATGTTTGGTAAGTCTCTGCCATTTATTAATGATGTTATGATAGTAGATGGAGGTTAATGCATCGCAATAAATGGGTTCGTACCTAAGGCATAAAAAGTGGTAATTGAAGGATAATGCAAAACTGCACGATGTAGTGAATACCTATCCTATATGCTAGGTTATGAATATACCTGCCTGAGGAGACGAACGACCAACCATGATGTTGAAATCTGTAAGAAAATTGAGTTGAAACTACAAAAACCAGCTTAAAACCATTTTTGAATTAGTCCATTAGACAAAATAATAGCATAAAACTATATCAAATGGGTAAACATGTTTTATAAATAGTAATAAAATCAAAATTTACTATGTCATTTTCATTTTCACCCAAAATAGTGCAATTTGGACTAACATACCTCCAAAAATCAAACGACGATCACGGGAGCAATAGGCAATGGAATCACAAACTGTTTGGACCAGGTAACTCTTTATCCCATCCTCTTCAAATTCAATGGTTTACAATTTTGAATTAGGCTCCATTTTTTTAGTTTTTAAGGGCACAAATTGATTTTTTCGGTATACACGGGTTTCTACTAATATGTCACATATACGACCAAATATATGCCCCTGTGTGAACTACAGGGAGCACATATCAGGCCCTACCTGCGAATGTTCTTGGATAACCTGTGTATGCTTGTGCAAAATGGAAAAAATAAGCTTCTAACTCAAAAATTGATTTGGTTTTTGTAGGATGGTGTTGGAGTGGAGGGAGAGAGAGCATGAGGAGGTAGATGTAGCAGTGGATTGGGATCCAGTGGCTCAAGCGGCATTAAAAAGATGTGGTCTATATAAGTTTTAGGCTCTCAAAGGAATGAGGGCCCAAGTGAGGTTATTGGAAATGCTGGTGGGCTATTGGGATCCAGATAGCAAGATCTTTATCCTTGATGGACAACCATTAAGGATCGAAGTAGAGGACATATACTTCTTGAAAATATTTTCACGCTGAGGAGAGGTTGTGGACCTCAAGTCACGTGGGGTCGGGAGTGGGATGAAGGTTGAAGAATACATCGAGGCCCATTGTGTTGTAGGGACTCCCATTGTGGGAAGTCAAATCCCTATTCGGGCTATAGGTAACCTCAGCCTGAAGATTATTGTGCTCGTTCTTACCAGGATCATAGGGTCAGCCTCACTGCATCAAGCATTGAGACCGCTTATGTTTTACGCACTGGAGTGTGCGAGACCTACCGTGTATGATTGGTGTACCTCACTGCTAACCAATATGAAAGGTTAGCTGACATAGTGCAAGTAGGGGGCAAAGAGAAACTTTGGGTTTGCCTCTATCCTTTGTAGCTTCTTTTTAGAGAGGATCCCAAGCTTGGGACCTAGAGTGGAGATCATTCCTAGAGGGCCACGTGATCCAGCTATGGTGCAATGGATCGAGGCCATGAGACGACAGGGGGGAGGTAGGGTGGCGACACCCTACAACGATGATTTTTTCTTCTAGTGGAGAAGACAAATCATAGCTCTAGATGACTATCCCTATGTGAGAATTGATTTCAAAGGTGATCCTGATATGCTGATTCCACCAGGAGCCACCTACAGTGCCATAGGTAAACAATATTTTTTGTATATTTCATTTTTTGTGTTTTTGTATTTAAAAGAACAAAAATATTTTTTGGATGGTGTTTTTAAATATTAACTCGATACTTGTGTGGTTGCAAATGTGGGTCTGCAACGGCCAGAGGTATTCCTATGACATAGGTGGAGGCACCGGGGGGATGAGGTAGTGGTAAGAGAGGTGAAGAGAGTTCTTCAGAATGTGCAGGGCAACCTGTCGCATTTGACACAGAGGATTCCTATGTTTCAAGTGGAGGATCTACCTGAATCCATGCAGAGGCAGGTTTTCAGTGTACCTAGAGCATGGGTACGAATCTTTCGACGTCTCACCAACATCGTGGTTTTCTATCACGAGACTCATCCGGTGCTACAGGCGTAGATGTCATGGGACATGTATATCGGTTATATATGTATTTTTGAGGGTTTTAGCCCCAATTTTGTAATATAAAACACCATATTTTTTTGGAAATATATAAAGAGGGATCTTTGGCTGTAATTATATCTTATAATGTGTACATTGATTTAATGGTTTTCTTTTTATTATTAATGTGACAAATGCCAATTCAAAACATAATTAGTGTAGGCATTGGATACATGATTAGAACTTCTAGGAACGTGAAAGTATGTAATAAAATCAAATTGTCGTTCTAAAAGACGTACCCGTAGGAATCGATGGAGTAACATCGGATCACACACATGGTAATGACCATTCAACTGACATATGACTAACTGAGAATCTAGGTGCACCTCTATAGATCGAATACCATGTGAGATAGCATCGCACAATAATTCTAGAAGGCAATGTATTCGGCCACATTATTCATGGATGGCCCTAGACATATGCCACCTGAAGACACCATCAGACCCTTGAGTGAGTAAGTCATCCAAGCAGCGGAAGCTAAATTTCGTGTATGAAAATTGGCTCCATATGCAAATCCTACGTAGACCAAAGACTCCGTTGATGTTATATTTTTAATTAAAATAAAGTACCAAGGCAAGTGTTTCTCTTCCCTAGGCGCCTAAGGGGGAGAAATTGCTGAATGTGGGTCCTAGTCATTTAATTTGTGAGATACAAATTAAAAGGTGAATTTATGATTAAAGTGAGGGTGAGTGAAGAGACACCAAATCTCAGCCACCCTTCTGATCTAATCTCAACCGTTAGATTAGAAAACTCCTCACCTTCCCTCATGAGGTCGACTTGGGCA
>SNQJ01S0067123.1:0-18620 GCA_010110895.2 Picea sitchensis | reverse complement strand
ATTTGTGAGATGCAACTTAAAAGGTGACTTTATGATTAAAGTGAGGGTGAGTGAAGAGACACCAAATCTCAGCCACCCATCTGATCTAATCTCAACCGTTAGATTAGAAAACTCCTCACCTTCCCTCATGAGGTCGACTTGGGCAAGAGGGCACACCCATTCTTGGGTAGTTGGAGAAATCTTGGTGAGATGCCAAGAGGCTCTTGGTGAGATTCCAAGAGCAAGGGAAGAAACAACAGTCTTGTTGAGAGAGAAAGAGACTCTTGGTGAGATGCCAAGAGGTTCTTGGTGAGATGCCAAGAACAAGAGAAGTTGAAGCATTCTTGTTGAGAGAACAAGAGGAGTTGAAGCATTCTTGTTGAGAGAACAAGAGAGAGAAAGAGAGAGGTCAAGCTGAAGAAAAGAGACAGCAGCTGCAATTTCTGGGAGTATTGACATGCATTCCAAGGCTGCCGAATAGCATTTAGTGGCACAGAAATTGAGTCTTAGTAGAGTTTTGGCACGAATTTTGTGACAGTCTATACAACATTAATTGTTGTACAGTTGTACGAATTTGTGGTTTAGAAATTGAGGAGCAAAGCTACAGGAATGTCCAGATAAGTTTGTGTAAATATCTGAAGATGAATATGTTGTAAAAGAATTTCTCAGAAGCTCATAAATAATACAAATCCCTCTCTCACTGGTTTTCCCCTTGTGGGTTTTTCCAGGGTCGAAGTTAGACCGAATATCTTTGTGTCTATATTTTATGAGTTTTTCATATTGCTGATATTTTATTTCTGCGTTGAAAACGATGTTTAGAATCCTCATGTTTCAGTTCTTAAATTTATTTTCTGTTAAGATTTTTTTATGCTGAAACACAGTGCTGAGTCATATGCTGAAACACAGTGCTGAGTCATATGCTGAAACACCGCTGTGAGTATATGTTGAAACACAGTGCTGAGTCATATGTTGAAACATCGCTGTGAGTATATGCTGAAACATAGTGCTGTAACATATGCTGAAACACAGTGCTATAACATATGTTGAAACACAGTGCAGAGTCATATGCTGAAACACCTCTCTGAGTATATGTTGAAACACAGTGCTGTAACATATGCTGAAACACAATGCTGTAACATATGCTGAAACATAGTGTTGAGTCATATGTTGAAACACCGCTGTGAGTATATGCTGAAACACAGGGCTGTAACATATGCTGAAACAATGTTGAAACTGAGTTTGGCATTTAAATTTGGCTAAAAAATCAGCGAGACTGAAACTGGGTTGGGGTTTTGAAAAAATTAGCAGTTGACATCTTCCAACAAAAGGGAAAACTTGATAAGAAAGCCAAAGACAAAAAAGGGGAAAAGGTGTATATGCACTAAATTTACATTAGTATACAAAGGGTTTCGCCCAAGCCCAGGGCTCAAGCGTAATACCTTTTTAAGTAGAGCCCATTTCTAGGCTCAGTCAATTTATTCCCTTCATAATCTTCCAACTCATAGGCTCCTTTTTCTAGAACATGTCACACGATATAAGGCTCGTGCCACATGGGTTTAAACTTGCCTGCCCCTAGCGGTTCTTTGGCTTGGTCATACAAGAGGGCCAAGTCACCCTCAACATACAACCAGAGATAGACAGACTTATCGTACTGAACCTTGACACGTTTCTTGTTTGCCTCGATAGCCGTAAAGGCATCTCGACGTTGCTCGTCAAGACTCTCTAGGTGTACAAGGCGTCTCTCTAAATCCGAACTGTCAGGGAGGAGCTCAACTGCCAATTTGAGAGAAGGGATTTCGCATTCAATGGGAAGTATCGACTCCACACTGTGTACTAACTAAAAAGGAGAAAAATCGGTGGCAGTCTTAACCGAGGTTTGGTATGCCAAAGTGCGGGATATAACATGATGCGCCAGTTAGAATTGCTCCAACTAATAGTTTTTTGCAATATGGTCTTGAGAGACTTATTGACGGCCTCTACTTGGCCATTTGCTTGGGGGTAATAAGGAGATGAGTGATCATGTTTAAAACCCATCTTAGACGCTAGTTATATCATCATTTCATTTTGAAAATAACTACCATGATCAGTGACAATCTCACTCGGGATACCGAACCGGGCAATAATTTGGTTGAATATGAAAAAATGTTGCAGTATTCCCATTGGATTTCATGGTAAGCATGGCTTCGGCCCACTTGGTGAAGTAGTCGACAACCACAATAATGTGTTGATGCCCCCCAGCCGAAGTTGGGTTGCAATCAACTAAATCTACTCCCCACTTGGTGAAGGGACCAACGGTAATGACTGGGTGAAGAGGGGTTGGGTGCAAGTGCATTTTTCGAGTGAACACCTAGCAGGGGTGACACTTCTTAACCACTTCAATACAATCTTTAAAGATGGTGGGCCAGAAGTAACCGACTCACAAGATGTTTTGGGTTGTTGCAAGCCCGGATAGATGACCACCACAAGCCCCTTTGTGGAAATCATTAAGGACTAACTTGGCTTCCTCGTGAGTTAAGAAACGACGTAAGATACTATCTATTCCTCGACGATACAAAGTGTCGTTGATGATTGTATACTTTTTGGCTTGGTATCTAACACGCCGTCGATCATCTCATGAGAGATGCTGAGTGAACTTCAAGGTTTGAATATATAAAACAATATCTCCATACCATGGATTGGATGACGAGATGAGAAAAATGTGTTCATCTACGAACAAATCAACATGAATAACATCTTCATCTAATAGTGGGAAATCAGATATTAACTCTGCAAAAACTAGTGATTTCTTGGACTTGGTCGAAGAAAAGTGGAGATCAAATTCTTGTAACATGACAATTCATTTATTATATTTTCCACCTATGATACGTCTAGTGAGGACGTATTGACATGGATTAACATTGGCAACCAGAGTAGTTTTTCAAAGCAATATATAGTGTCGTAAACGTTGTCCTGTGTGGACGACAACCGAAGCTATCTTTTCAATGTGCAAGTAATTACGTTCAGGACCGACTAAATTTTGACTGAGATAGTAGATGACATGCTCACAGAGCTCATCATCCTCTTGAACTAGAACCATACCAATGGTCTCTTCAGACGTGGCGATATACAACAAGTAATCTCTACTGTAATCAAGATTTTTCAGTAGAGGGGTCGATACCAAGGCTTTCTTTAAAGCGTCAAAAGACTATTGGGCTCACTCATCCTAGATAAATAGGGTGTCTTCTTCAATAGGTGCATGAAACCCTTAGTGATATTGACATAATTCACAATAAACCGAAGCAAAAAGTTAGCTTTCCCCTGTAAACCTTCAAGCCATCTAATCATGCACGGGGAGGCAACTGAAGAATTGCCTCAACCTTAAGTGGATCTACCATGATCCCTATCTCGGAGACTAAGAATCCTAAGATATGGCCAGATCTAATGAAAAATATGCATTTATGAGGATTGAGTCCGATTCTATAGTAGCGACATCTTTCAAAAACCAGTCGAAGGTGCATAGCATGATCCACTCTCTTGTGAGAGTGAGCAGCAAGATCATTGATGTAAGCTTCGACTATGTGTTTGAGATCATGAAAAGTGAAAGTCATGGCTGATTGGAAGGTTGCTCCGACGTTTTTAAGGCCGAAAGGCATTTTTTGGTATGCAAATGTGCCCCAAGGACATGTGAATGTCGTCTTATGTTGGTCTTTGGGTTTGATCTGGATTTGGTTATAGCCTAAAAATTCGTCCATAAAAGAAAATATTTCGCTTCCTGCACACTCATCGAAAATCTGATCAATGAAAGGCATGGGGAATTTATCTTTAGGACGGGCCTTGTTCAGGTCATGAAATTCCATACACACGCGGATGGTTCCTTGCTTTTTATTCACGAGAACGGGGTTGGATACCCATTTGGTCAAGGGAACCAAGTAGATAAAGCCAACATTAAGTAGCTTCTCTACCTCTACCTTAATAGCGGGGGCCTTCCTAGGATTAACAGCTCTAAGACGTTGTCGAACGGGTTTATCATACAGGTAAGTCCTAATCTCATGTTCAACAATACAGGGGTCGATCCATGGAATCTCTTCATATGACCAAGCGAATACATCTCGAAATTATTTGAAGAGGTTGGTGTAGATCAAAATCTCTTCTGGTGAACAATCTGCACCTATATTTACATTTTCGATCTTGCCAGGGGTACAAGAGATATCGATTTGGACGGTAGGATAAATACTCGTCATATTCCCTTCAACGTAAATGCCATGTATCAAGTGGAACTATGGTGTGACCGACTATCTCACTCAAGATAGATATAAAATCATCTTCCTCAATTCTTTCAAGACTTGGGAGAAAATAAGGTCAATGATGCATATCATCCCAAGGTCTCTCGAAAACATTCACGGCTTCAAGTATGGCTTCGTCCGAAGGCAAAGTCTCATCCAATAAATCATGTGAAAAAGACAACGAAGTGGCCCTCATGGGCCTAAGAACTGGATCCTCCTTGACCGTCTGCAAAGGAACAGGATCAGGATCAGCAAAAGAGTCAAGGATAGCTTGATATGCATTCTCTGCTGTCGATAGTGGCATAGCCATCCTAGCATGTGACTAACCTTCAATCGACAAAGTCAGAGAAGGTAGGGTCCAAGGGTCACTAAAATAAGAAGTTCGGAAAGGGATGGACCTCTCTACTGAAGAAGGCATACTAGACATGGCGTAAACGTGGTGAGTCAGTGCCGAGAAGTTGAAAGTACCCATGAGGGAAGAATTCATTGTGACACCGATATTCTCATTTTCTGGATGAGAATTGTCAACCACAGGGATCGACGGTCCAACAGATGTGTTTGGGATAGAGTACGCAAAGGATAACTGGTCGATCGTCACAATATCCCCCTCATGAGGAAAACAAAGCGTGTGGAAAATAGACGATATGGTGACGACCATAGCATAAGTCCAATTGAGACCTAGTAACAGGTTATAATCGAGAGGTGCATCGACTATCTCTACTTCCACCTCTACAGTCTTCCCACCTAACTGGACCAGAAAGGCGGGGAGAATACCATGAGGGCGGAAGGAATGACCGTCGAATGCGGTCAACATGGTCGATGAATTTGAAAGGGTTGGAGAACCGATAGCTTTCCAACAGATTAAGGACATCACGCAAGTGGCAGCACCTTCATCAATGACCGCTCATTTGATGGTATATTTAGAATACTCCACGTGGATTTGGAAATCCACATGGTAGGGTAAGCAAGGCTTCATGTCCATTACATCAAACTTGATGATATTCGAGCCACTAGGTTCTAGAGCTCCTAAGGAAGAGAGTAAGGCATTCCTCTATGATGGACACATCTGGAGTACCTCCAAAGCAGACATCGTGCAAGGTGTTTGGCCCAGATTCTCAACAATAGAGTAGTTATGGGCGGCACTAGCATTAGGGTTATGGGTAGAGCGCTTGAGTGCTCCTTTCGAAATATG
The DNA here is from genome assembly GCA_010110895.2 of Picea sitchensis. NCBI lineage: Eukaryota > Viridiplantae > Streptophyta > Pinopsida > Pinales > Pinaceae > Picea > Picea sitchensis. The sequence continues at coordinate 13,187 of SNQJ01S0067123.1, read as the reverse complement.
AGGTGGTGGCTTTGGTTTCTCGATCTGTAAATTCATCTCTGGGGGTAGAGGAGGAGCTTCTAAGCTAGTACTTGCTTTTGAAGAGTCGTAATCTCGAGAGCGAGTGGCTATATTGATTTTTGCATCGACCATATTGATACAAATAGGATCTCCATCTTACGGTGGTGGGTTTTGACTCCCACCAAGCACATGTCCTGTGTTTGAAGAACTCGAGGCTAAGTGTTGGTTGTGAGGAAAAGGATTCATTAGCACAACAGGCAGAAGATTTAAAATCCTCGCAACCTCCACAAGTTTGGGGCATAAGTGTGTAAGGTGATCATTAGTACAAAGTTTACAAGGAAACTTAACCTTACGATTTTCTTTCTTGCCCTCTCCAGCATTATCGTTCTATTTTCCATTATTATTCTTGTCATTGGGTTTATTCTTCCCACCTCTATGATTATTTTGACCTTTCTGTTTATTCCCATCTGGTTGTTGGTCACCATTTTGGTTTTTCAATGACTGCACGGATTGTACATCCGTCGGTTGGGTGGGTTTGGAGGATCTAGATGAAGCTGGTCCTCTGATAGACTTTGTTGCCGAGTCTGCAGACTTTACATTGGTGGACCCCACAATGCCATTGGCATGAGGCCCAAGACTTTGTCTAGGATCATGATTCGACCGCGGTGTGTCGGGAAGAAGGTGGTGTAACATCCCAAACTGAGCATAGATCAAATCGAATTGTTGGGCTCTAAAAATGGCATCTTCCTCACTGAAGACCCCGGAAATAGCAACGTCCTTTGAAATAGGAGCATGCAAAGACTTTAAAATCCATTCTAAAAGAAAGGTCGGGGGTATGGGAGTCTTAAATAACTATCTTCGCCTATGCCATTCCTAGATATGGTCTGAAATATGAGTGTCGGTACCCTGGTGTAAAGTTGACAAAAGTTCAAGGCCAGCATCGTAATGAATGGGTAGTTGAAAATGGTTAAGAAAGGCTAGCACTAATTGTTGAAAAGACCCATATGTCCCCCTAGGTATCTCAATATACCATTGTGACGCAATCCCAATAAGATTGCATTGAAACAATCGTAATATAATAGAATCGTGATTCAAAGAATTCAATGAGCACCAGAGGTGAGAAGTAGTGACGTGATCACCAGGGTCCTCGCCATTCTTACCCTCAAACTTTGGAATGTCTAACAGAAGCTTGGTGGGGACAGGGGACCATGTGGGATCATGACTCACCGGGTCATTCATTATTTTAGACAAATCTGGCAGACTAAGCGTGGCCAGAAAGGGAATACAGGGTTGCGACACCTAACCCCATCCTCCTGCAAAAGACTGAGTATTAGGATTTGCGTTCCATATAGGATTCTAGTAAGGAACAGAACCTTGTCCGGAATTAAAAGACCCTCCTCCAGGCAGATTCGTGAAATATGGATTGGACATCATTCCAGCAGGAATGTTCTGATAAGGGTTATGAAAATTTCCCCCAGTTGGATTAGCTCCAAACTGAGGGTTGTTAAAACTGGCCCCAACTGGATTAGAGCCAGGTTGGGGGGTGCCCAGAACATAAGACTGACCTCCTCAGGGTGGAAATCTGGAGGATTGAAGTGGATTCGTTATGCCAAAAGTATTGGTCGAATTCAGCACCGAGGGGATAGGGATATAGGGAAAAATGTGTCCTCTAGCTTGGTTGCTCCATCCAGTCGTAGAAGGATTAGACCTGGGGTTAAGGAAGGGGACACTTCCTACATTAGGATTTTCTTAGGGAACATGAGAGATACCAAACGGAAAAGGAGTGTAAGGAGGTGTAGTACCCCCAGGTCCAAGGCTAGCGTTATGGCTAGAAGTTGGGATGGCAGTAGAAAGTTGTGAAGTGAAACTTGGCATACCATAAGAAAATGGACTAGTATCCATGGGGATGGTCTGAACATTGTAACTCGACGAGTGGAAAAAACCCCCAAAAAGGTTAGAGGCAAGAGATGAAGCATTGACTACGGGTCGAGCCATAGTACTGGTGTAGGCCTCCGACACTGCAACTGTAGAGGTTGAAGGTGTTGAAGGAGTGAAATTAGCTATAGTGGGATTGGGAGTTGATGAACTCTAAGTGTTTTGAAGATTAGACTCAACACTCATCCTTGTGGGATCACAAGTTTGAAAATTGGATGTGTGTGTACCACTCCCAATAACTCTATGCCTTTTAGAAGGAAGTAGCTCGAAAACCGGTGGTAGCTATAACAACCGACGATATCTGCGAGGAAATTGGTCCGACTCCATGATGAGTTATGACTTTCAACAAATAAAAAGATATCCTAAGTCCAACTAGTAATCAAAGAGCGCACCAAAAATTCAAACGACCAATATGCATACAAACGGGCTAAAGTGGCTGAGTGGCCTCCCTCACTAAAGAAGGTATGCCTCGTCCAGGAGGGACCTGAGACTCCCTGCCAAAGTTTGGAAATAACATAATCAGTTATAAGGGCCCCCATAGGATTAACAACCAGTCGGTCAGATCCCCCTGGAGAGGTAACCTTCCATAAAGGTTGTGTGTTGTCCGACCCCTATATGAATTAGGATACAAGCAGAATAACCCCTACAAGTAACCTATGAGAAACCTAAGTCAAGAAACTAATCAACCACTATGTAACCGATGCACAGGCGAACAGTCATAAGTCTAGATTACCATATGGGCAGGGTAGCAAAGCCCAAAACCTTAAAAGTACCGCCTCTCATAGAGGTATGGATACTAGCAAGATCCACAAATACGAATAAATCCACAAAAATATCTCTGACACTAGGTGAGTATCCAGGGGTTATCCCTTCAACAAACTTTGTGCGACCTCGTGCTTAACTCCGGTGTGAGTAGAGCCTCCTAATATTACCAATTATACAATGGATTTCTCAACTCCCTGTCTCAAACACATATGTTGATTTAATTGCCTTGGAGAAGTTTACTCACAAAATCCTATTCCAAGGCACTAAACCCTAGGCTAGTTTGTGCACCCTAAACAATAAAATCGTTACTAATCAATTTTAGTTTAAAGCGTAAATTTTATTGGCCATGATTACTCAAAAAGGTATGGAAATGAAACTCATGGTGTTATGACTCTGCATGAAAATAAAAATAGATATAATGCAAAGCCTAACTTTAACTTTTCAGTGAATGATATGCTAAATAAAAACAGTGCAATCTTCAATTTTAACTATACAACTTAGAAGTACAATGCAATCTTTCGCTAAATGTGCTAAGCTAATGATAAAGGTTCCAAGACAAAAATACCAACCAATGCAAAATACCTATTTTTTGTATTTTCAATGTATTAAAAAGAAAATGCATGGACTGATAAGAGACTTCATATATAACTTCTACTGTGTATAAAAGAAATAAATCGAGAAGAATACCAAGCAACTAAGCAGACAACCCAACTACCAAACGGAAAACAAAGAGAAAGACGCCGCCCAAAAATTCAACTCCAAACAGGTTTCCTGTCATCCCAGATAATCCTAATAGGCACCACAGAGACCTAAGAAGGCTCAGGGATCCTCAAAACCTACCCAATAGTCACTAAACCAAGCAAGCAAGCAAGGGGAAATGTTATACGCAATTGTTCAAGAGAAAAGGGCATATATACACCTCTTGTAGTGGTACAACAAGCGTGTATACACGACTGTTAGGGAAAAAAGGGCGTTATATTTTAAAACAAGGCTATGAAAGGGTAAAAGGTTGAAAAACTTAGACCTAGAGTGAAAAGACTCTGTCCAACTGTGATACGACAAGAAACACAAAGGAAAAAGAGCAATGTAAGAAGAAAAAATAATTCAACCCTTAGAAGGAAGATCTCTCCCTAGTGGAGTCACCAATTCTGTTACAAGGGAAAAACTCTCTATGGCCAAGGGTAAACCACAATAGACAGGTATGACTACAGAAATCAACTCAATTCCAACATGTGCTATATAAACTAATGTGCAATACAAGAAAGAAGCCTACCTCGATCCAATCGTTTGATGTCATTCCACCGTTGAGCACTTTGACCCAAAGATTTACACCTACAAGAAGTTCTCAACAAACAAGCGATGCAATTATATAGTGACAATATATAAAATGAGTTAACACATCAGATAGCACAATCCATTAATAAACATTACAAGCATGCCCATGGATAATAATCATATATTTTCAAGATATCGATAGGATGGAAAAAGAGTATTTCTATTAATAATTGATCAACAAAAGTATCAACATTACAGACTTCCGTGTCGGCATGGTTCGAAACCAAGAAACCAAGTTCCTTCTAGTTGGGTCTCCACCACTTCAATCCTCTACCAAAGGCAAGCTCATAGAAAAGAGGTAATGAGGTCCTCTTGACAATAAGGAAAGAGCTTGGGGGATAAACACTGTGTTCAGACTTGAGGGACAAAGGGATGCAAACTCAATATGAAGTAATTTCTCTAGAGTAACTTTGCTCTCAAAGTTGAATGCTTTCTCATATTTTTCCATAGCTCAAAATTGTGCTCTTATAGCCTCCAGAATGCAAATGAAGGGCCGAGTCGGAACATTTCTAGTATATGGAAGGCCAAAGATCAGAGATCTTCTGTCGTGACATGGAAACCCAACCTCATTTTGTATTTTTTGGCACAAATTCCAATATACACGCTGTAGTGGAGCAGAAAATGTATACGCATCTTGCAAAGTAGTTAGGGAGCATATATGTGGAAAAATATATATTTTCTGCTCTGGATTTATCAAAAAGGGGTTGATAAGTCTGCATAGGGAAATGGAAAAAGGCCCTCTGTGCAAGATAGAAATGGTGAGGAAAATCTTGATATAACAATTGCGCCTTCCTTTTGTTCCTTCTCTCATCATTCGTTACACATCGCATCTCCAATGCTTAAGTCGGGAATCTCAGAATTCTCAAGATCCATGATTTCAATGCTCAGGAACAATGATTCAGTTAGTGTAATTGAATCGTAATTGATTAAGAAACCACGAAGTTAAACAACAACCCTTTGATCAAATTTTGTTTGATAGGAGCCATTGGTGATTTGAATGATTGAGATCTTGCTGGAGGACAAAGCCATAGGTCAATGGTTCAAGTTACATTGGGTCCTCATGAAATAGCACTGGGCACAAAATTCCTCTCCATGTGATCACCAACTGTGACCACGCACCAATCAAAAAGGCGCTTCATGACTTCATGCTTAGGGTATTCTGTTGTGAGTAACCCAAGCTCTCCCAATTCCCGATCTTCGAAGTTCTGAAGTGGAGCTTAGCAGCATTAGCTCCTTCCTCTATTCTCTCACTGATGTGACCTTGGGCGATGATCTCATGTGACCAAGCGATTGCGGGTGCGACCAAAAGTGGTTTGAGGGAAATCTGCTTTTCTCCCCACAATTTACTACAGAGCTCCATGTTTCCTTTTTCCAAAACCATGGTTTTGATTGTGGCACACTTTATATTTTTAAAGTTCGCGCACCTTCAATCCCCATAATCTGACGAGACTACCGATATCATGATATAGATGGTGCTTCTGAACGGATGGTTTAGATTTGTTCTTTCACAATCTGTTGATTAGATCTAACCTCCCTAAATCAATGACTATGATTTATTTCGTGATCCGGGCTTTCGGAGTTTCAAATCTCAAACCCTGCTTTCTTCTGTATGCCAATCTTCCAGAGTTGATGATTCGTTGACACCTGTCCTTCTCAATCGATGACTCTGCCTCCACTTCGGGAAATTGACCTTTCAGCCAGATCAACAGTTCTGCGTCCCCTTTCTCAATCAACATTCGAGATCTCCTTCAGGTCTTCGAACTTATGAAATATCAAATATAAAACTTACTCTATGGTTCAGAGGGCCTAGATTCACTTCAAACAATCTAATGCTTGATATCTTCTTCATATGATGTGACAATTGAGATTTACTTCGGATGATCCGACGGTCGACACGTCTCTTCTAGATTAGACAACCCAGATTCACTTCGGATGATCAAACGCTTGAGATCTTCTTCAGATGATCTAACGGCTGCAATATTCTTTGGATGATCCGATGGTCAAGAATGTATTTCATCTCTCCAGCTCTCCGAACTTCAGGGATTTCAAATCTCAAACTGATGCTTTGGATCAGACGACCCAGATTCTCTTAGGAATTTTTTATGCTTGATATCTTCTTCGGATGATCTGATGCCTGTGATCTTCTTCGGATGATCCAATGGTCGAGAATGTATTTCGGCTCTTCGTCTCTCCAGACTTCGGGGATTTCAAATATCAAACTGATGCTTTGGATCAGATGGCCCAGATTCTCTTCAGACGATCTGATGGTTGCGATCTTCTTCGGATTATCTGATTATAAAGAATGTATTTCGGCTCTCCAACTCTCCGAGCTTCAGGTATTTTAGTTCTCAACTTGAAATTCTTGAAGTGAGATTTTTCCGAAGCGTAACCTCCTCATAAATTTAGACCCAAAACAAATGACGTTCGTTCGATCAAGATCTTAGATCAACTGCTCGATCTATTTGCGATGCATATTTTCTTTGGATTAGATCCAATGAATCTCCGTATTTTCTTATCCTATCCTTCCACTTAAAGTGATCCAATGGTCATCACATTTTCTCCAGATCCGATGGTCCTTATTCATTTTGGATTTCGGGCTTTGGGTAATTCGAGTTTCAATTTGCCAATTCTTTCGAAGTGACATTCCCCGAACAATAACCTCCTCACAACTTTTGACGTGAACCAAATGTTTTTCGTCGATCATGTTCTTAGATATATGGATCGATCTATCTCTTTTTATTCTCTTCTAGCTTATCCTTTCCTTCCACTTGAAAGTGATCCAATGGCTATCGGGTATTCGGGTATTCGAATTTTCAATTTGGGTATGCAGATTTTGATCCTGATCACGTTTCAGTACGACGCTTTCCCTTCCAAGGTTTGACCTCTTCATAATGTTCACTTCTCCTCCTGAGATTATGCGTTTCCTACTTTCCATCGCCGTTGTTGTTCTTTCCATCAATGACAAGAAAATTCATCATGTAAAATATGCCAACATCTTATTCCATTGGAGGTAATGCTTTTTCAACTCTTTGCTTAGACCAACACCTCATTTTTTTTTTAATTTTTTTTTTCTTCTTGCTTTATTCATGAATTGTCCTCTATTCTTCCACTATGTATTGACACATTCACTTATCAACCCATTGACCTACTTTTATGGTCATTTCTTGGAGATTAATAAAATTTTATTATCTTATTAATCTTATCTTATGACACAAGCTCCAAGGAATCTTTTTCTTATATTAAATTCATGTATGTTGGTTGTTCATATATGCATTGCATGCATTATTCCATCATCATTTTCAACAAATTTGTTTTCTTTCCCCTTCAGGTGCTTGATTTTTAAATCAAATTCACAAAGAAATTATAATTGTATCCCCTAATCACATTCAAATCCTATTGGTCAAATAACTATTTTGGTTTTTATGGTCTACCCTCAACTCAAATTTATTTCCCATCAAGTAGTGTCTCCATATTTTCAATGCATGCACCATTGTAACAAGCTCTAAGTCATGTGCGTCATAATTTTTCTTATTAATCTAGATGTTTGTTATAGGCCATTGTAGAAATGACATTGATTTTGGGAATTTTTGAGTTTTGAACTTCTAGTGCATCTTTCATTCCCTAAACAACAATTTTTTATGATCATGAACCCTTTAAACCCTCATATAACTCATATCCTATAGAGCTCATCAAGATATTTTTAACAATTGAAAGAGTGCTTCAATCAAATTTCATATGAGAAAGCAATGGCCCTTGGATATTAAAATTTCAAATCATATTTTTGAGGTGTGCTTCCTTTCACCACTTCAATTCCTAGGGTTATGATTTATGCTTTTGGGGTTGTTCACTCTAAGGTTTTTTTTGCTAATGTAATAAAATGAATTATGGATTCATGTGAATGAGTGTAGATATCACATCTTTTATGAAAGATATGTTAGAGCCTTTATAGCCACTTTGTATTTCTATGTATATTGCAATGTTTTTCACTAGTTGATTCATTAATAGAATTTGATTTTCACTATAATTCTCTTCTCTCATGCTATCTTTGCAATATTAAGTTCTTACATTTCATTCTCAATCCAATATAGATCAATGGTATTAGAGAAATTTTCTCTCTATTGATTTTTCATGCATATACTCAACATGGTCAATGTACATAGAGTTGGGCCTCAAACTAACTGAGATTGGTGAAGAATTCCCTCACCGACCCAAGTAATGTTCCATGACAGGTAGATAAAATAAAGGTGATGAAGTTGATGATGCCATCAACATGTTTTTCTAGGAATCCCTTGAGTGACATAGGAACACGATGATATACCATTTCACCATTGTCACCCTGTAAATATTCCCAACAACAACGATAACACCTTTGACGATTAGTCATTTTGGAGGAATGAATACCTTCAAGGTATACGTTAATTTTGATATCCCTTTGTTGGAAGAATAGATTAGCACATAATATTTGGATATACTCCAGTTAAATATACTAAGTTATTTCTCTATTCACAATTTTTTCAATAGTGAGAAGATTGATTTCATACTTTTTAAATCCCTTCCCAATGTCAAACTTTCGTGAGATGCTCATTGTGTGAAACGTGCCAAAGCGTCTACAATGTATACTCAACAAAACATCACTTGGGGGAAATTTGTTAATTCCTTCCATGAGGAGTATGTATATGTTGGATACTATGAAGACTCGTGCATAAGATGGATGACATTGCACCAAGGTAAAAACTAAACTATCATGGAGTACATTGATACCTTTCATAACCTGTGCACACAAATGGGTATTAGGGACTCTAAGTGACACTTGGATATAAAATAACACAATATCCTACACCAATACATCTAAACAAAAATGGAATTTTCTAGACATCACTTCATTGGGAGTTGCTTACCATTATGACATCAAGATTGAGCCAAAATTTCAATAGAAGGGTAAGAAAGAGTTTGGGGTTGGAAATCAACTGCAACAAAAGAGTGGTAAAGGTCAATCAAACTTAGAAAAATAGATAGAGTAAAGGTAACCATCCTCAATATAACCAGTCAAAGATACATGAAAATAAGAGGAATGGTTATTCGAACAATGACACAAGTAAGTTGGGTGATACTCACAAAAGTCATTGGGACAACATTGGTGATGTCATACTAGACAATGGTTGTTGCTAAGATGAAACCCTTTAAATATAATCCACCCTTGGCCTTGAAAGAGACCAAATATAGGGAGAAATAGATAACTGATGTAGAAACCAATGTGACTATCACCACACCAAAGGTCCACCTAGAGGAATTAGAGGACCTTGATGAAGGTTAGTGCATTTTCGATTCACATACATGGGTGAAGGGGAAATTGGTATATTTCATTGTTGATAATGGAATATAGAAGAACCTTATATCAGTTGATATAGGAGGATATTGGTGGCCACCCACCTTGTCCAAATGGCTCAAAACAATTTTGTGGAAACTTACTATTTTTAGTAGTATTTTGGTTCCAGAACTTTCGGGGCCATTTTGAGAGCCTAAACGATGTTTTCTTACGACCAATAACCTTAGTGATAGTCAAAAGATTTAATTGAGCCCCCTAAATGAATATCTTATTAATACCTTTCCAACGAGCTATTACGCGCCATAAACGGATATCGTATGCAAACATTACGACCCCAAGAAGTTGATGTACTAACTTACCCCAACGGGCCCACACGACTTTTGGTGCTTCATCTCTTAGGGTTAGGTTTTTGGATGTCTAGGGTTTTGGAATTCATGTTTATTGTAAAAATTCCTTTAGAGCATCATTGTAATCATCTTCTTTTGAATGAGCATAGCCGTCACATCTCTTCTCAGAGATAAGATACCACCATTTTGGCAAACTTGTTTTCAGTCTGCATTTTACAGTTTTCAACATATTTCTTATTTAATAGAAGTTAAGTTTTATTGTATCTCTGCCATTTTTGACTATGTATTTGTGTTAGTATTATAGATATATGGTTTCATTTTGTTCCACTCACAAATACTAATCATTGGTATCAGAGCGGTTTGCTTCTTGTTTTTTGTAATGCATGTCCCCAACACAGTCAGGGTATAGAGACTTGGGTGTCAAGCTTGTTTCTCTTGAGGAAAAATGCTCCTACATGCTCAAGAAACCATCCATGGTGGGAGAAAAGAAATACGATGGGACAAGAAATCCTTTCAAAATGTTGCTTGATAAATCCCTTGAGTGGCATAGGAACGTGATGATGGACAACTTTGCACAAGTCCTTCGATGATTGCTGACAACTGATGCATCCACCTCAAGCGGAGGCGCCACCCCCTTCAAGGTAGAAATGAATTTTGATATTCCTATATTTGAAGGTCAATTAGATGCAGATGTCGTAGATAAATGATTAAACCTTCTAGAAGGGTATTTTTATGTACACAACTTTTCTGATAGAGAAAATATTGCATTTGCACTCCTCAAGGTCATCCCCCATGTCAAATATTGTTGGGAGAATTTCTGTGAGAAAAAAGAAATAGAGGGATCCACATTATTTGCAATTGCACCCACTTTGGGTTCCTTTAGGGATGATATTAAGGAACAATACTACCTTGTTGGAAGTTATGATGACTTGTATACAAGATGGACCACACTGTGACATGAAAGAGACCAACCAGTGCCAGAATTCACTAATGTATTCTGTACCTTGTGCACCAAGATGGGTATCAAATATTCTAAGTGACATTTGGTTCTCAAGTACCGTGGTGGTCTGCATAGATACATCTAGAAATAAATGGATTTTTTGGACATCTCATCCTTGGGTGTGGCCTATCAATATGTTGTCCCAATTGAGCAAAAGCGGAAACAAAATATGAGACAGATTGGGTCTGGGAACCCCTCACAATAGAAGCACGGCAAGGGAAGCTCCAACCCAGAGAAAAAATGACAGATTAAATATGGGAAACCTTAGGACAACCAGTCCAAGCCACAAGAAAATAATGAAAATGGGAATACAAAGAAAGACACTGGGAAGTGGTGTGACTTCCATAAGAGCCCCTGGAATAACACTGTTGATTGTTGCTCAAAAAAATCATTGGTGGTTGAGGTAAAAGCATCTAAATCATATGCGGGTTTCGACTCTGAGTCAGATCCAGAAAAGGGGAGACAGATCATTGACGCGTAACCCAGTGCCATTGTTTCTACCACCAAGATCTTGCTTCATGAACCTGATGAGCCAAAGGAAGGTGAGGGCCTCTTTCATTCACAAATGTGGGTAAAAGGCACTCCATTAAACTTCATCGTTGATAGAGGTAGCTAGAAGAACCTCATCTCAAAAAAGGTTGTCAAGTGGCTATCCCTACCAACAATGCTGCACCAACATCCCTACACCGTTGAATGGCTCCATCAAGGAAGCGATCTTCAGGTCAGCCAACATTGTCTCCTATTGTATGACATCAAGCCATTCAAATATGATGTATTGTGTGATGTTTCTCCCCTTGAAATTTGTGATATTATTTTGGGCCAACCTTATTTATGGAAACGTCATGTTGTATATGAGTCGAGGCCTCACAGTGTTATTATTAATTTGAACAGGAAATTGTAAAGGATACCTGAGGTAGTCCCACCTAGTGCTATTTCCTTGATCTCTTCCAAGCAATGTAGGAAGATCATTTCTCATACCAATAATTTTTTCTTCTTCGTGATTCGCTCTTAGACAGAGTGAAACATTGCAGCCACATCCATGGCCTCGGTAGTGGACCTCTCCATGCAACAAAAGCAAGTGGATAAGTTCATGGAAGAATACAAAGACATTTTCTCATCACCTATCGGGGTACCTCTCCACTTTCAGGTCAAGCATCCCATCGATTTGACCCCCGACGCATCGCTACCCAATGGGTCAATATATCATCACTCTCTGCTATAAAATGAGGAGATCAAGCATCAGATCCAAGAATTTCTTCAAGGGGCACATCTGACCTATCTCATCACCTTGTGGAAGCCCAATCATGTTGGTGCAAAAGAAAGATAGTACTTGGTGAATATGCATTGATTACCAGGACCTAAATAAAATCACAGTCAAGAAACGATCCCTGATTCCCTGAATCGACGATCTCCTTGATCATCTCAAGGGGGGAAAATACTTCAGTAATATTGATATGAAGTCTTTCTACCATCAGTTCCTAATAGAATCGACATATGTATGTAAAACTACCTTCAAGTCAAAAGAAGGTCTTTTTGAATGGTTGGTCATGCCCTTTGGTTTGACAAATGCTCCAATAACTTTCATGAGGATGATGGACAATTTCTTGCAACCTTTCACTAATTATTTTGTGGTGGTATATCTAGATGACATCATCATCTACAACAAGACTTGGGAATAACATTTGCAGCATATTCAACAGGTTCTGCAAACTCTATGACATCACAACTATATGCCAACTTGGAAAAATGCTCTTTCGGCATGGATATGATCTAGTACCTAGGATACATTGTTGATGTGCATGGTTTTCATGTTTCTCCAACCAAGTTCCAAGTCATTCGTGACTGGCCACCCAACCACACTCATTGAAGTTCTTCTTAGGCCTTGCCAATTTTTATCGAAGTTTCATGTTGGGATTCTCCCATATTTCATGGGTCCTCAGTCAAATAACCAGGGGTTGTGGTAAGGGAAAATTTGTGTGGGGCATGTCCCAACATAAAGCGTTCAATGATCTGAAGCAACACTTGTGCTCCGACCCAGTTCTTTCATTACCTGACTTGCAACAACTCTTTGAGATCGACAATTAGTCATTTTGGAGGAATGAATCCCTTCAAGGTATAAGTTAAATTTGATATCTCTTTGTTTGAGGAAAATATTGACACGTAATATTTGGAGAGACTCCAATTAAATATGCTACGTTATTTCTCTATTCACATTTTTTTCAATAGTGAGAAGATTGATTTCATACTTTTTAAATCCCTTTCCCAATGTCAAAATTTGGTGAAATTCTCATTGTGTGAAATGTACCAAAGAGTCTACAATGTATACTCAACAAAAAATCACTTGGGGGAAATTTGTTAATTCCTTCCATGAGGAGTATGTATATATTGGAAACTATGAAGAATCTTGCATAAGATGGATGACATTGCACCAAGGTAAAAACTAAACTATCTTGGAGTACATTGATGCCTTTCATAACCT
>SNQJ01S0067122.1:44519-55521 GCA_010110895.2 Picea sitchensis | reverse complement strand
ACTACTTTGACCTTTTGGGGCTTCTAGATGACTCATGAGGGTTCTCCAACTTCACATGGCCATAACTCTCTAATCGTGAGGAGTTATGTGACGTTCCACATACCAATGGAAATGGCATGCCATGTACTATCCATCCAGAATAGTCTTACCTTCAAATATATTAAAAATCATACCATTATACATCAAACAAAATTGGGTCCATTACCCAAACCTTTGTGATACCAAAATTTGCTACCAGACTTTCTTCAAGGGTTGACATCAATGAAAACCAACCCATATAATCAACAGGCATGCCTGCTATTGTCGACAATAGTTGAAGGGTTTGGGAAAAATTATCCAACATCACATTCCTATGTTTCGTGAGGGCTTCCACGATAAATAAACTAATGGGATATTCTACTCCCTCATTCCTCTTCTCTTCCACCATGGGAGGTCGCTTGGTTTGGTGACAGCTATTGTCCTCAAGAGAAACTAGCTCGAGACCCGACTCTTCTCTATACCCTAACCTTATAAGGGACATGCACTGAGAAACAAAAATGAGTAGCCTGCTCTGATACCAATGATCTAGATTATTTTGAGAATGAAATGAAGGTGAAATATAACAATGAAATATACATAGATACATTAATGCATAATTTTTATTAATGACGGAAATGTACAGAGACTTTAAAGAATACATAGTGAATAACTTGCTAGAATGGTGACAACTTATCTCTGAGAAGAGATGTGATGGATACTCTCATTCACAAGAAGACGATGATGGTTAAAATGAGGCTCTATAGGATTTTTTAACATAAATAAAATCCAAAATCCTAACCCCAAAAGATGAAACAAAAAAAGGTTTACATGCCTTGATGGGGGTAGTTGGTATGTCAACTTTCCAAGGGCATAACTTTTGTGTACGATATTCATTTTGGGTGCACGATAGATCATTTGAAAGGTCTATCTGAGGAATATACATATTTCCATTAAAATTTGTATAAAATTTATTGTATTACCATGGCGGGCCAAAAAAACGTTGTTTAGGGCCTCAAAACGACCCCATGATTTTAGGAGACAAAAAGTTATAGAAAAAATGCCAAGGCGAAAACACTTATTTTGAGCCAGTGGAATAGGTGGTTGGCCACCGATTTCTCCTGGATCAATCATCCCCCCTTAGGAATCAATGGTATCCATTGCATGAACTCCCCAGGGAAGATTTTGTTGAATCTGAACCTTGCTGAGTTGCTTGCCTTGCTGAAGAAGTTGCCCTGATTAGGTTGTTGAAGGTTGTTATGAACCTGTTGTTGGAGGGGTTGTATTTGTTTAACCAATATGACTGCATGATCTGTCGAAGTGTCGGAGAAATCTATCAATGAATATGAAACATGAAGAACATGAAGAGATTTATCATAACTTGGTTTGTTGGTCTATGAGGAGGCACTTTCGTAGGTGCAGTAGTAATATCTTGGTGGTATTCTACAATATTTTTTATTTTCTTTTGTTGGATAGAAGGGTGTTAGGATGAGATTGTAGTGGTTTCAATGTCCTTCTCTTCTGACTAGGTTGTGAAGAGGCTAAACTTTGCGGTATGAGAGATTACTTTGCAACACTATTTTTTTGGTATAGTGGTCAGAACTACCTCTCATATCCTGTAGGGATGACCCCCCGAAGTAACAATGATGCTATGAGGTCAACGAACCTTGTGGAGGAACCCTTAGGTTTTTGGGGCATTGGATTCTCAACAATGTTTGCGTTACTCAAGTCGACATTCTCACTTCTGCTTCATCCACGCCTGCCCGCACCGGTGCTTCCATCTGAGGCGGAATGCTCCCCTACCGGTGTATTTTTACATCCCACAACTTAGGAAGATCACTCAGTCCCGTTCATATTCAGCACAAGAGTGCTCAATCAGTGAGCTATTATGCAATCTTTCAAGGTTGGTTGCTTCTAGGCAAACCTCCTGGCTATCTTTGCACTCGTACTTCCTTCATCATTGAGTGGTCATTTAGGGGCCTTAGCTGATGATCTGGGTTGTTTCCCTCTCGACGATGAAGCTTATCACCCATCGTCTCACTGGCTGACCTTTTCCCCATTTATTGGGGCAATCTATTATTCATATTTTTCCTTGATTTTGTACCGCTCTTGCAGCCTGTATCGAAACAGTGCTTTACCCCTAGATGGTCCAGTCAACTGTTGCGCCTCAACGCATTTCGGGAAGAACCAGTTAGCTCTGGGTTCAAGTGGAATTTCACCTCTAACCATGACTCATCTACTGATTTTTCAACATCAGTTAGTTTGGACCTTCACTTATTTGCACCCAAGATTCATCCTGGTCATGGATAGATCACCCAGGTTCGGGTCTATAAGCAGTGACAATTTCCCCATGAAGACTCGCTCTCGCTATGGCTCCGGTGGGTTCCCTTAACCAAGCCATTGCCTATAAGTCATCGGCTCATTCTTCAACATGCATGTGATTAGAGATATCATTTTCCTCCCACTGCTTAGGAGCTTACGGGTTCATGTTCTATTTCACTCACCGATGGGGGTTCTTTTCACCTTTCCCTCATGGTACTACTTCTTTATCGGTTACCTAAGAGTATTTATCCTTGCAAGGTGGTCCTTGCTGATTCACATGGGAGTCCACGTGCCCCATGCTAATCTGGTTAGAGCATAACCCAATGATGCTTTTGGTTACTGGACTCTCACCATCTAGGGTGTAGGACTTAACCGCTTCGCCTAGTAGCACAGAGCTTATTGTGCTCTCCCACAACCCCTTTTTCACGGTTTAGGCTGCTCCCATTTCGCTCGCCGCTACTACGGGAATCGATTTTTCTTTATATTCCTCTGGCTACTAAGATGTTTTAGTTCAACAGGTTGTCTCTTGCCTTCCCATGGATTCAATGACAGTTAAAAGGTTAACCTATTCGGGAATCTCCAGATCTATGCTCATTTTCAACTCCCCGAAGCATTTCGTCGCTTACCACGCCCTTCCTCGTCTCTGGGTGCCTAGGTATCCACCATAAGCCCTTCCTCATTTGAACCTTGTCATTAAAGGCTATACCATCCTAAGGTGCTACTAAATGGAAATATGTTATCAACGTCCATGAATGATAAATCATAAATCAACCAGATCTAAATAATTTTGTGCTATCATATACCATTGTATTGGCTAGGATCACGGGATGGAGATAAGAGGACTCAAACTGCTGACATCCACCATAGGGTAAACCACTGTCTCTCAGGCCTCCCCGACTGATTCTACCATAGAGGCCAATGATAGACAATAACTCCCCCCCCGAACAAAACTCACAACTTTCATCGTACTGTGCTCTTCGAAGAGAAACTCTTCCAAAAAGGTGCTGAGTTGAAATCCCATTTCAGGTATTCTTATAGTTCTGGGCTATCCAACTACAAGAGAACCAGGATAGGAACGGAGAGCTCTCCCTTTTTTTCCTAACTTTTTGGTCCTAAGAAAGATTGCTCTTCTTCGACCCTTCCTGTCCAACAAGAGCAAACAACTAATGCGTTCCACTCCTCGAATCAGGGTGGGTATATGGTCGGTCTGTGACCCCTGGATGCCTTCAGTATCCTTGGGGTGATCTCGTAGTTCCTACGGGGTGGAGATGATGGGGTCGGTCCATGACATGGTTTTTCCTTTTACCACATTTTTCTCAAAGGGTTGAAGGGAAATGGTACATCAAGTTGTTTGCAAGGGCCAACTTGATCCTCTTCCCTAAGGATCCTAGATGAGGTAACCCTAGGAGATATTCCGACTCCAACTATCGGCCATGTACGATCCATACTGGATCTAAACAACTACCCACTCTACTTTCTCTACATTCTTGACAACCCATATTTCTTTGTCTCTGTAGAGTTTTTCAGTGGCATGTTCCGGTCCTATTCCCCATTACTGAGAAAACATAGGCCAACGATTTGGGTAAAAGATACTATCATTACCACCTAGACGATCAGACATGCAACCCATAATCGCAATGAACCAATTGTAAGAGCGGAGCTCTACCAACTGAGCTATATCACTTGTATCCAAACCAAGTGGAACATACATGAACACATTTTTTCTTTTTCTTCCTACGATTTTCCCTAGCGCAGCTGGGCTATCCTGGACTTCAACCAGAGACCTCACCCATGAAGTAAATCCTCACACCTGCGATACTATCCAATCCACTAATTGGAAGAGAATCAATAGATTCTTTTTCAGGAGTGATTCATCCTTCCCGAACACACCATACAACTTCCTCTCCATTGTACTGTGCTATCCAAGTGTGCTTGTTCCCTTTCCTTTTCTTTTTATTTCTTCATCGAGCCAACGATGAGCAAGTGGAAATAAATTTTTATAAGAAAAGGAGGCGTTGAAAGACCCTCCTGGCCCAATCCCGGGACACTCCAAGATCCTTTTTTGAACCTGTTCTGCTCCCATTGTTAGGAGATATATAAAGACATCTCCATTGTACTGATCCAAGGGTCGTTCGTAGTGGGGGGTCAAAGACCAAGGAGTTATTTTTATTTACACCAAGCTTTCTTCTATTCTTATGACTAGATCCAATATACTGGGCCCTGTAGAAAATGAATTGATAGAATTTCATTTTCACGTTATTCCTTTAGGGAATAATGAGGAAATCCTATCAACTGTTGTTTCCTACGGACCTCCAGGAAAAGTATGAAAAGGATCGAATGGTACGATCCCTCCGTCACCCTACCTAGAATGAAAAGGGTGATCCCATAGTTCTTGGTATGTGAATATGCGTTGTTAGGTGCTCCATTTTCCACATCTAGGCTGAAATTCAACCTTTGCCTGAGAGATAGCCATCCATACACTGGTAAGGGATGTATGGATTCTCGAGAAGAGAGGATCCATGGTGGATAACCACCGCCCCCCCCCGAGCCACCGAGATCCACAAATGAATAGAAAGTTGGATCTGCATTTGATCTCACCTGAATCACCCCATCTATCCTCCTGAGGATAAGTTCAATTCCAAACCCCGGTTCGAACAAACAAGAGGAGTACACCATGCTAATGTGCCTTGGATGATCCACATCTCTGGGTCAGGTGTTGATGAGCACATTGAAATATCAATGTGACTGAGAGCCTTCAAAACCCAGGTACAACAACACGATTATTAGGGGCACGCTCTACCACTGAGCTAATAGCCCATCATGCAGGCCTCCTGGGGAGGGAGGCCTACCCCTACATCAACGCCAATATATTGGAAAACCAATATATTTCAAATGAGATAATATCCCTTCATTGTGTAGGCCTCCCAGTGATGGAGGCCTCAATATATCCAAAATAGAAGAAGAGAAACACTACTCTTTTTTTCCCTCCCCATGTTGCCACCCAGGCAAAGACATAGGGAAGCAAATAGGAGATGGGATTCTATCAACTTGTTCCCACATGGGATGATAAGATCATGGTCTCACTTCACTGTTGAGACCCAAAAGAAGACTTCCATCTATGATCTTGGCTCAGATGTGATTCTTTTCGGATGCAGTGTCAAACGACTCAATATGCCCAAAAAGAATCAACTCTCTCTGAAAAGGAGGTGATCCAACCGCACCTTCCAGTACGACTACCTTGTTATGAATTCACTCCAGTCACTAGCCCAACCTTCGACATCACCCTCCTTGCAGTTAAGGTAACAAATTGGGGCATGGCCAACTCCCATAGTGTGACGGGTGGTGTGTATAAGGCCCGAGAACAGATTCACCATCGTATGGTTGACCAACGATTACTAGCAATTCTGGCTTCATGCAGGCGAGTTGCAACCTACAATATGAATTGAGGCCAAGTTTTTGAGGTTAGCATGCCCTCACGGGGTCGGGACCGTTTGTCCCGGTCATTGTAGCATGTGTGTCGCCCAGGACGTAAGGGGCATGATGACTTGACGTTATCCTCACCTTCCTCCAGCTTATCATCGACAGTCTGTTTAGGGTTCCAAACTCAATGCTAGCAACTAAACACAAGGGTTGTGCTCGTTGCAGGAATTAATACAACACCTTACGACATGAGCTGATGACAACCATGCACCACTTGTGTCCGCGTTCCTGAAGGAACTCCTCTCTTTCGGGAGGATTCATGGCATGTCAAGCCCAGGTAAGGTTCTTTGCTTTGCATTGAATTGAACCACATGCTCCACCACTTGTGTGGGCCCCTGTCAATTCCTTTGAGTTTCATTCTTGTGAATGTACTCCCCAGGAGGGATACTTAACGTGTTAGCTACAAAACTATGCAGTTTGATGCGCACAACACTTAGTATCCATCGTTTATGGCTAGGACTACTGGGGTATCTAATCCCATTTGCTCCCCTAACTTTCATCTCTCAGTGTCAGTGTCGGCCCAGCAGAGTGCTTTCTCCGTTGGTGTTCTTTTCGATCTGAACGCATTTCACCGCTCCATCAAAAATTCCCTCTGCCCCTACCATACTCGAGCTTGGTAGTTTCCACCGCCTGTCTAGGGTTGAGCCCTGGGATTTGACGGCAGACTTGAAAATCTACCTACAGATGCTTTATGCCCAATCATTCCAGATAACGCTTGCATCCTCTGTCTTACCTCGGCTGTTGGCACAGAGTTAGCTGATGCTTATTCCTCATATACCGTCATTGTTTCTTCTCCGAGAAAAGAAGTTCATGACCCATGGGCCTTCTTCCTTCACGCGACATTGCTCCGTCAGGCTTTTTTCCATTGCGGAAAATTCCCCATTGTTTCCTCCCATAGGAGTCTGGGCCGTGTCTCAGTCCCAGTGTGGCTGATCATCCTCTCAGACCAACTACTGATCGTCACCTTGGTAATCCATTGCCTCACCAACTAAATCATCAGACGCAAGCCCCTCCTTGGTCAGATTCTTTCTTTTTCTCCTAATTCTATGGGATATTAGGAGTCGTTTCCAGTTGTTGTTCCCCTCCCAAGGGCAGGTTCTTACGCGTTACTCACCCATCCACCACTAGAAACACCACTTCCCATCCGACTTTCATGTTTTAAGCATGTCGCCAATGTTCATCCTGAGCTAGGATCAAACTCTCCATGAGATTCATAGTTTCATTACTTATAGCTACCTTGTGGACAAAGCTGATTCAGAATCATCTTTAGGCATAACTTGTCTCCATTCGCTTCATATAAGCTCAACCTAGAGTTCACTTCCAGTATAGCCATCCCTACCCTCTCATGTCAATCCCACAGGCCTAGTATGACGAGAGAACCATAAAATAGATGTAAGGGATCACATACATTCATAATTGTTCCGAGACATAACATAACTTGTCTCCATTCGCTTCGTATCAGCTCAGCCTGGAGTTTCCAGTATAGCCACCGCCACCCTCCTCTCATGTAAACCTACGAGCTACTAATAAATGATGGGGGACCCTTTCGAATCAGTAGTAGAGTAATTCCATGGTAAGGCGTAAGTCATCGGTTCAAGTCCGGTAAAGGGGCTCATGTTTCCTACGAAGAAATAAGGTCCAGGTTTCTATTTCTCATCATATGATCTAAATATTCTCAAGAAGAAAATATGTTTTCGAGGGATGAATACTATCTGTCATGATAGGTTTCATGCAAAACATTTGTTATGATGGAGTCTTACACCTAATATAGGCGGAGGACCACTATATTTTTCTTAATAATAGTCTTCTTCATCCTGCTACTATAGGATTAATAATAGTCTACTCCATCTTCGTCAATTTTTGACATATCAAAGGTATTATGGATACCTCGTAATTGGAATCATAAACAACATCATGCCTCCACATATATGGATGACTTAAGAAAATATCACAGACTTCTAGTGGGGAAACATCACATAGTACCTCATCCTTGAAGGGATTGATGTTGTATGACAGGCAACACTGTTGGATGACATGAAGATCTCATCCCTAGCGAAACCATTCGATGTTGTATGGTTGCGGGTGTGGTGTTGTGCGCAAATCTAACTTATTAAATACCTATGTTGATATTAGGTTCTTCTGTCTTCCAATATCAACAATAAAATTCAATGGATTTCCCTTCACCCACATCTGTGAATGGAAAAGGAGCTCCCCCTCCTCAGGATCCTTTGGTTCTTCTGGTTAGATTGTTGTGGTCATGAAAGTAGCAATATTTTATGCATTAATGATTTGTCTCCTTTTTTTATTGTATGAATCTGAGTATGGTTCTGACTTAGGGTTCATCTTTGTTTCTTTGAGCTCGGACTCCAATGATTTTTTTGAGTGTCATTCATATTGATTAAGGTTAGTTGTCATTGATGTCAACCATGGAAGAAAGCCCCATAGCACAAAGGTTGGGTAATGGACCCAAGATTGTTTGATGTAAATATGAATCATTATTGTCTTGCATGGTTGATAATAAGTAGAAATGGATGAACTCCAAAGTGGTCCCCTTATGGTGAAAGCCTTCACGGGAAGACGCTTTGCAGATTGAGTTATCCTAGAAGTATGGTTAGAGAACCCATGCTTATTTGTGGAATAATGAGATGAAAGATAGTGAATTTTTCAGTGAAACTATCCTATATGGATATTTATTGTCATGAAATTTCCGTTGGTATGTGGAACGTCACATAACTCCTCATGGTTAGAGAGTTATGGCCATGAGAAGTTGCAGAACCCAGGTTTGGATAATGGACCCAAGTTTGTTTGATTGATAACGATATGATTTTTGATATGTTTTCAGGTAATAATATTCTATATGGATAGTACATGTCATTCCATTTCTGGTGGTATGTGGAACGTCACATAACTCCTCATGGTTTGAGAGTTATGGCCTTACGAAGTTGGAGGACCCTCATATGTCATCTAGAAGCCCCAAAAGGTCAAAGTAGTCAAAGTGGTTTAAGATATTTTAAAAGGTCAATAATAAAGTGAAGTGATGAGTGTAATATAATTCAAGTGAATACAAAATAAATTAATTCAATAATAAATTTAATGGATAAATTAGAAGTGGGTTAACCCTAAAATAAGGAAAGTGGGCAAAGTGACCTAGAAGATGTTTTTAAGGAAGCTACTTGGAGAGTATAAATAAGAGGCAAGGCTCTCTAATTTAAGAAACACTTGATAATATTGAATAAATATAGGTTTTTGAGGTAACCAAAGGATATCTAAGCCATATTTCTAAGGAAAGTGAAGAAAAGAAGGCCGAAATTCAAGGAAGGATAAATTCTTTTGATGATGTTTTCTAAGGTATGTTTTTTTCAGGTCATCTCACCATTTTCGCAATAATTTTTTTTCTAGAATGATTCAGACCATGCAAGTTATATTCCATTGAGAAAACATATCCAAGTATCCATGGTAAAAAATTCATCTTATGGGTCCTTGTATTTTTGGAGTTACACTCTGTGGAAAATAGGGTTTGTGGCTAGTCTCGAAACTAGTCAAAAACAAGGGTTTTGGGTAAAGACGTCATAAATTCTTCATAACAGATCCAAATTCAGTAATACCAAATGTGTTGGTTAGATTACAGTCTGTAGTATGTTTTGTAACAGTTTTAGATAAATTCAGAAAATATTATGCGTGGGGCACTCTCTACAAGGTCTCTCTCTAGAATAAGTCAGAATTCAACAAGGTGTGCCATTTTTGCCATAACTCCTTTTCTGAGAGGTTCCAAATAGTGACACCTAGAGGAATTTCATAAAACACACTGAAGAACATTGTATATCATTTTCATATCTTTATTCATTATAAGTACAAAGTTATGATTATTTCAAGTTAGGGTTGTTGACTAATCCAAAACTAGTCTTGTGAGACTAAAGAAACATTTGATGAAAATGCTAGTCTCTTGTTGTTAAAGTTAAGGAAGGTTTGCAGGTATGTGATCATATACACCAGGTTTATTACAGAGTTACAAATCATATTTGGATTATTAAATTGATGAAGTCTTTTGGTTGAGGTTCAATTTGGGTACATGGTTGAGACAAGTAGTTGATGAGTTGGCACATACATGATGTGTATAGTTGATGATGTTGGTACATATTGATGAGTCATAGTTTATGAGTACTTGACACATGATTGGTACATACTCAGTACATGGTTGGTTGCACTTGTTTATGGTACAGGTTGATTACAGATTGCTTGGTATAGGTTGGTGCATGGTCAATGCACTTGTTTATGGTATAGGTTGATTACAGGTTGAGGTACAGGTTGATGCATGGTTGATGCATGGTTTAGGTTTATTGGTACATGTTTACAGTGGTATATCTCATAGTAATAGTGTGACAGTAGTTCCATCATTCTACTTCTACTTTAGGGTGGTTGGATGGGGCAAGGACAGGTGGTTGTAGCTGGAGAACATAGGGGGTTGTAGCCTCCTTCTAGTTGTAGCCAGAGAATTGGGGAGTCAGAGCTTCCCTCAAGTTGTAGCCTAAGAAACTAGGGGGTTGGAGCCTCCTTCTAGTTGCAGTTGGAAAAAAAAGGAAGTTGGTGCTTCCAATGAATGTAATTCTTCAAGACATATAAGATAAAACATTCTGTGGTTTTCTCCCGATTTGGGTTTCCACGTAAAACACTGGTGTAGTGTGTATGTGTGTGATAGTTCATCTCTTATTGTTCATTATTGGATAATAATTATACATTGATATAACACTTGGATTATTTGGATAAAAAGTATTATAATTATGCTATTATTGTTTCTACCCCCCTCTCAGTAATCCAACAATTCATCAGTTTTGTGCCAAGGGATTTTGTGGAAGTCACATCACTTCCCGGTTTCCTTCTTCATCTTCCCCTTACCCTTATTTTCCTATGGCTTGGAATGGTTTTATTGAGGTTATCTGTTTTGTGAGTTAGGGTTTCCTTTACCATAATTTGGCTGTTTCAGATTTGCAAACCCAAATTCCCTCTTGTTATGCTACCTAAATTTTTGCTCAATTCTGACAACATATATTTAAGTGACTCTTAGCGATGATATGTCGAGAAAATACATTTTGGTTTAGATGTGTTGGAAAGTGTTATGCTTGTCATTGATGGCAAGTACAATAGTGAATATGACAGGAAAACAGAAGACAAAGGAAATCAAGCTCAG
>SNQJ01S0067122.1:13112-38459 GCA_010110895.2 Picea sitchensis | reverse complement strand
ACTGAGGTAACCAAAGGATATCTAAGCCGAATTTCAGAGGGAAGGTGAAGTAAAGAAGGTTGAAATTCAAGGGAGGATAAATTATTCATGGTTCTTTCTAAGGTATGTGATCATATACACCAGGTCTATTACAGAGTTACAAATCATATTTGGATGATGAAATTGATGAGGTATTTTGGTTGAGTAATCCAACAATTGGTATCAAAGCAATTTGCTTCAGGAAACAATTTAACCACTGGAAGGATATTATGGATTATTCTGAGAATGGAGTACCATTGTTTAATGGTCAGAATGGTTTAAAGTATGAGTTATGGAGTGGAAGGAAGAAAGTATTTTTATAGGCACATGGGTATTATATTTGGCTGCCAGTCGTTACAAGATATGATATTTCAAAAAGGGAAAACACTGCAGCCAAGAAGGAATTGAAGAAGAATAACAAAATAGCAATGGATTTCATCTGGGAAGGATTACCTAATCCGATAAGAGAAAAGGTTGGTAAATGTTCATCAGCCAAAGAACTTTGGGATAAGTTACATGACATATATTCTTCACCCATCGCAGATTCAGAAAATGCCAAAGAAGATACAGATACAGATCAAGAAGAATCATGTTCACCATGTCAAACAGATTCATAAGATGAAGAGTACATAATCACCAAAGGTATGTGTTTCTTTAATTGTGAAAAATGTGGGCATGGTGAAATAGAATTCCATAAAGGAAAAGAGATAGAAAAACTAATTGAAAAGGAAGACAATTATGAAGCAAAATTGAATATTGTTTTAGATGAACTAAGAGAAAAAAACAAGTCACTCAAGAAAGAATTGATGAAACAAAAGGAAAGTGTTCACATTTTTTAATAAGCCCAACAGGTCATCAAGAACTTAAGAAATCAGCTAGAAGAAGCCAGAAAGATCAAAGTAAATATTGAATATCAAAAGCAGTATTTGGAAGCCAACATAGAAGCACAAAAGGAAGAAGAAGAAATCATAGATAAGATATTGACAGACCATCTTAAGGAAAGAACTATCGATATAAACCAGCTTGAGGCAAAGTTTGGTCAAGAAGAGAAAGGACTTGAAGAAGAAATAATCACATTAAAATTCAGCTTGAAGAAGTGAAAAGAACAAAAGAAGTTATGAAGTCTCAGATAATGAAGAAAGAAGAAGAGGTTGAGAATCTTGAAAAAGAAGTTGTCACATTGAGAAGTAAAATCGTCAAGCTCAACAAGAACGTTGAAGAGACAGAAACATCCACATCATTTATAAAGAATGAAGAGAAGCACTCTAGGTTGCTAGAAAAGAAGAATGAAGAAAATAGAAAGAGTTATGAAAAAGTACTCAAAGGAAGGAATAATGGTCAACCAGAATCTAAGAAAACTATTGAATATACATCTTCAAGAAGACCATCCATGTTCAAGACACAAAGAAATTTCAATCATGATCATGATCAGTCAAGGAAGACATTCAGAATAACTACACCACAAAGAAGATCATTCACTCCTAGGTATGCAAATTTATTTTATGGTCATTGTTTTTATTGTACTAATTTTGGACATAAGGTTGCAGATTGCAGGGATTATAAAAGAAATGTTCAAGAAAGAAGTGCATATGTGGCCCCACATAACATTTAATGTTACAAATGTCATAAATATGGACACATAGCTAGTTATTGTAGAATCATAATTGATACTTCCATGAAAGAGAAAGCTGATATCATATATAAGAAAGTATGGATAAGAAAACATGAAGAACGGGTGAACAAAGACTAGGTCCCAGAGATCTCAATATTGTCAATAAAACGAGATGAAGAAAATTCTACAGAGAAAGATGCTAGATACAAAAAGGGTTGGAAAATAATTGAAAGAAAATAAGGACGGGTAAAAAAGGAACAGGTTCAAGAGATTGTAATTTCAGGCACTGTAGTGAAAGATGAATCCACAGATAGAAAGAAAGAAGTCAGAGCTCAGAGAGATGATGAATCTACTGGTGAAGATGATGATGAATACAATTTAGAGCATGAATTGTTATTAGCCATCCATCTTAGAGAATCCCAGATAATATGAATAATAGAAAGGGGGAGTCTATGCGGTAGACGAGACAGACCAGAGACCCATCCTTCGAGCAACTTACATAATTTGAGTATATAGATTCAATGAATTCAGTTAGCAAAAGTACAATATGATAGATTAATCAGTTGTAGTAGTACTTCATGATAGTACAGTGACATATGAGTCAAAATTATGGGCATTTGTGTAGTAGAGTCTTGAACAGTATGGACATATATGGATGTGAAATCAACTTTTCTGAATGGGGAACTTGAAGAAGAAGTTTGCATTGAACAACTGGTTCCTAGAGCATGGTACTCTAGACTGGATACATATATAGAGCAGGAAGGGTTCAGAAAAGGAAGTGCAGACATTAAGATCTACATCAAGAAATTTGCAAAGGATATGCAAAATGAATTTGAAATGTCATTACTTGGAGAAATATCCTTCTTTTTGGATCTTCTGATACGTCAAAGAAACCAAGGAATTTTTATTTCTCAAACTAAGTATATCAGAGAAATGCTAAAGAGGTTCAGAATGGAAGATTGCAAACCAGTTGCAAGTTGAGAAAAGATGATGATTCAAAGACTACAAACCAGAGGCAATACAGGTCAATGATTGGTAGCTTACTATATGTGAAAACATCCAGACCAGATATAATGTAGGCAGTTGAACAGGTGGCATGATTTCTAGTAGCACAAAAGGAATCACATGTATTAGCAGTGAAGAGGATTTTCATATATCTCAAAGGAACAAAAGAGTTTGGATTATGGTATTGAAAAGGAAAGTATCTATCACTTACTTCTTACACAGATGCATATTGGGTAGAATGCATTGATGACCAATGAAGCACCAATGGAGCAACGTTCTACTTGGGTGAGTGTTTAGTATCTTGGCTAAGCAAGAAATAATCATCAGTATCTTTATCTACAACCAAAGCTGAGTATATTGCAACAACAAGATGTTGTACTCAGTTTCTATCGATGAAACAAACTTTGACATATATACAAGTTGAGTATGATGAGCCCATTCCAATCTATTATGATAATACAAGTGCCATCAATATCTCAAAGAACTCAGTGATGCACTCCAAAACGAAGCACATTCCAATAAAGTATCACTTTCTACGAGAACAGGTTGCACAGAAGAACATCAAAGTTGAATATGTGGGCACAAAAGAACAAGTGGCAGACATATTTACAAAATCGCTTCCAAGGGAAGCCTTTGAGTATTTTTGTCAGAGACTCGGAGTAATTTCTACTCCAAAAAGAATTATTTTGAATGCTTATATTATATGTCTTAGATTTACATGAGGAAGTACCATAAAGAGGACAGTTCAGGTTGGGGGATTAGTTTCAGGAAGAGTTCAGTCAGGGGGAGTATCCCCAAGGAAAGTTATGTTAGGGGGAGCATCCCTGGATGGAAAGATACATTTTCCATTGATGACAAAGGGGGAGAGATCTATCAGATGCAACCAGGGGGAGGGAAGGTCATAGGGGGAGCATGAGTGATATGACTTCAGTATTGCATCAGAGCGTTGCAATCAATTCCAAAGGGGGAGATTGTTGATTATTTGGGTTGGTTGTCATTGATGTCAATGCTTGAAGAAAGTCCAGTACCGAATTCTGGTAGCACAAAGGTTTGGGTAATGGACCCAAGTTCATTTGATGTATAATGGTATGAGTTTTAATATATTTGAAGGTAAGACTATTCTGGATGGATAAATGTCATTCCATTTCCGGTGGTATGTGGACCATCACATAACTCCTCACCGTTAGAGAGTTATGGCCAAGTGAAGTTGTAGAACCCTCATGAGTCGTCTAGAAGCCCCAAAAGGTCAAAGTAGTCAAAGTGGTTGCAAAGAAGAAATTATTTAAGCAATAAAGTGAAGTGATGAGTGTACTATAATTCAAAGTGGATACAAAAGAAATTATTTAAATAATAAAGTTAATAGAGAAATTAATAAGTGGACAAATGGTTGGAAGTGGGTTAGCCCTAAAATAAGGAAAGTGGATTAAGAGACTTTAGAAGGTAAATAATAAAATGAAGTGATGAGTGTACTATAAGTGAAAGTGGATACAAAATAAATTATTTAAATAATAAATTTAATGGAGAAATTACTAAGTGGACAAGTGGTTAGAAGTGGGTTAACCCTAAAATAAGGAAAGTGGGTTAAGATGGTTAAAAGGTAACCCCTTGAGGAAGCTACACGAAAGTATAAAATAGAGGCAAGGCTCTCACATTTTAATCACACTTGAGCATATTGAATATCTACAATTGACTGAGGTAACCAAAGGATATCTAAGCTGAATTTCAGAGGGAAGGTGAAGTAAATAAGGTCAAAATTCAAGGGAGGATAAATTCTTTTGATGAATCTTTCTAAGGTATGTGATCATATACACCAGGTCTATTATATAATTACAGATAACATTTGGACGATGAAATTGATGAGGGACTTTCGTTGAGTAATCCAATAACGCCTTCGTCAATATGTTTCTTTGGAGATGCTACCCTATTCAAGGTAAAATTTAATTTTAATATCCATCTATTTGAAGGTCATATTGATGCAGATGCTTTGGAAAACGGTTAAATTTATTAGAAGGTAATTTATTTGTTCACAATTTTTCCGACGGAGAAAAGATTATCTTTTCACTCCTTAAGGCTCTCCCCCATTTCAAACAATGGTGAGAAACTTACTGGGAGTAAAATTCCACAGAGGAGTCTGGAATATTTGGGATTGAGCCCACTTGCTAATGTTTTATGGATTTTTTCAAGGATCAATATTACCCTGTGGGAAACTATGACGACCAATACATGAGATGGACCACACTGCATCAAAAGCGGGACTAAACAATGCCATATTTCACAAATAACTTCCATACCTTGCGCACCAAGATGGGTATCAAAGAATCTGAGCGACATCTGGTTTTGAAATGTCGCGGGGCTCTGCACAGGTACATCCAACCTGAAATGGAGTTTCTGGAGATCTCATCACTGGGAGTCACTTATAGATATGTTATTAAAATTGAGCAAAAATTAAGTAGCAGAACAAGCGATAATTTGGGTCTATAAATACACAACAACCAAAGTATGGTAAATGAAACCCTAACTCACAGAACAGTCAACCTCAATATAAACAGTCCAAGACACAGGAAAAGACGGGTAATGGGAAGACAAAGAAGGGCACTTGGAAGTGCTGTGACTTCCACGAAATCCCTTGTCACAACATTGATTAATGTCACTCAAAACAGTCATTTGTGGTCGAGCTCAAAGAAACAGATTCGAACCCCGACTTGGACTCAGACTCAGACAATAATGAAAGGAGACATATCATTCATGCAAAACCCATTTCTACTGTCGTGACCACAACAATCCAACCAGAATAACAAGAAGATCCTGAGGAGGGGGGTCACCCTTTCCATTCAAAGATGTGGGTTAAGGGGATCCCGCTGCATTTAATTGTTAATAGAAGAATCCAGAAGAACCTCATCTCGGGAGAGGTTTTCAAGAAATTGTATTTTCCAACAACACCACACCCGCATCCATAAAACATCATATGTCTTCGCCAGGGACAAGATCTTTGTGTCAACCAGCAATGTTTCCTATCATACAACATCAATCCCTTCAAGGATGAGGTACGGTGTGATGTTACCCCACTGGAATTCTATGATTTTATGTTAGGAATGAAATATATGTGGAGGAGTCATGTTCTTTATGAGTCTTGACCCCATAGCATCATTGTTACTTTGGGGGGTCATCCCTACAGGATACCAAAGGTTGTTATGACAATTGTACTAACAAAACAGTGTTGCAAAGTAATCTCTCATACCTCAAATTTTAGCCTCCTAAAAACCTGGTCAAAAGATAAGGACAATGCAAACACTATATCCTCATCCCAATACCCTTCTATCCAATAGAAGAAAATAAAAAAGATTGTAGAAGAGCACCAAGATATTCCTACTTTGCCTATGGGAGTGCCTCCACACTACCCAGTCAAACCAAGTTATGATAAATCCATTCATGTTCTTCATGTTGCATCTTCACCGACAGAGTCCTCCCACACTTTGGCAGATCATGCAGCCAGATTTGTTAAACATATCCAACCCCTCCAACAACAATTTCATAATAGCCTTCAATAAGCTAAGAAAGACAACTTCTTCAACAAGGCAAGCAATTCACCAAGGTTTAGATTCAACAAAATATTACCCAAGGACTTCACGTAATGGAGACCATGGTTTCCGAAGGGGGGAGGATTGATCTAGGTAGAAATCGGTGGCCACCCACCTATTCCAATGTCTCAAAATAGGGGTTTTCACCTTGGAAATGTTTCTACAACGTTTCGGGTCCTAAACTTTTGGGGTCATTTTGAGGCCCTAATAAACATTTTTTTGGGCCTGGCACAATCATATTATAGATTTTATCTAGATATTTATGGAAAAAAATATATTCCTCATATAGACCTTTCAAACAAGATATCATGTGCCCCAAACAGATATCATGTGCAAAAGTTACGCCCTTGGGAAGTTGACATACCAACTACCCTCATCGGGGCCCACAAACCTTTTGGCATTTCATCCTCCGTGGTTAGGGTTTTGGATTTTATTTATCTTAAAAAGGCCTCTAGAGCCTCATTGTAACCATCATCATATTCTCTCGAATGAGCGTAGCCATCACATCTCTTCTCATAAGTAAGTTTCCACCATTCTAGTGAGTTATTCACTCTGTATTATTTAGAGTATTTGTACATTTTCATCATTAATAAAAATCGTGCATTGTTGTATCTCTTTGTTTAATGAAATAAATATTTATATTTCATTGTTATATTTCCTCCTTCATTTTGTTCTCAAAATAATTTGAATCAATGGTATTAGAGTAGGCTACTCCTTATTGTTTCTCAGTGCATGTCCCCGACAAGGTCAGGGTATAGAGAGTTGGGTCTCGAGATAGTTTCTCTTGAGGAAAACCACTCTCACCACCACAAGGGACCTCCCATGGCAGAAAATAAGAGGAATGAGGGAGCATAATATCCCATCAATATGTTGATCGTAGAATCCCTCGTGCAACAGAGTAACGAGATATTTCATCATTTTCTCAAACCCTTCAACGATTGCCAACAATAACAGGTGTGTTTTCGTCAAGTAGTCGTTTTGGAGATGCTACCCCATTCAAGGTACAAGTTAATTTTTATATTCTTGTATTTCAAGGTTAGATCGGTGCAGATTCTTTGGAAAAATGGTTAAATTTTCTAGAAGGTTATTTCTCTGTTCACAATTTTTTCGATAGAGAAAAGATCACATTTGCACTCCTTAAGGCTCTCCCCCATGTCAAGCATTGGTGGGAAACTTACTGGGAGAATAATTCCACAAAGGAATCTGAAATATTTGGGGTCGATCCCACTTGGGGTTTTTTTTATGGATGCAATCAAGGAACAATATTACCCTATGGGAAAATATGACAACCAGTACATGAGATGGACCACACTACATCAAAATTTGGACCAAACAATACCATATTTTACATATACCTTCCATACATTGCACACCAAATACTCTGAGAAGCATCTGGTTCTGAAATACCATGGGGATCTACATAGGTACACCCAAACCAAAATGGAGTTTCTGGACATCTCATCACTAGGAGCCGCTTGTATATATGTTGTCAAAATCAAGCAAAAATTTAAGCAGCAGAACAAGAGAGAATTTGGGTCTACAAATCCACAACAACCAAACTATAGTAAAGGAAACCCTAACTCACACAACAATCAACCTCAATACAACCAGTCCAAGCCACAGGAAAAGAAGGGTAACAGGAAGATGAAGAAGGACATTAGGAAGTGGTGCAACTTCCACAAAATCCCTTGGCACAACATAGATGAATGTTTCTCAAAACAATAATGGGTGTCTTAGCTCAAAGAAACAAAGTCAAGCCCAGACAAAAACTATGATTTATAAAATAATAAAAGGATACAAATAATTGATGCATAACCTACTGCTACTATTGCGACCACAACAATCCAACAAGAAGAGCCAGAGGATCCTGAGGAGGGGGAGTGTCTTTTCCATTCACAAATGTGGGTTAAGGGAACCAGGCTACATTTTATTGTTGATAGTGGAAGCTAGAATAACCTCATCTTAGTAGCAGTCATCAAGAATTTGGATTTTTTAACAACACCACACCCGCATCCATACAACATTGGATGGATTCTCCAGGGACGAGATCTTCATGTAAACCAACAGTGTCGCCTATCATACGACCTCAAGCCCTTCAAGGATGAGGTACTGTGTTATGTTTCCCCATTGGAATTCTATGATTTTCTATTAGGACAACCATATATGTGGATCCATCATGATTTTTATGAGTCTCAACCTCATAGCATCATTGTTACTCTGGGGGGTCATCCGTACTGGATACTAGAGGTAGTTCTGACTACTGTATCAAAAAAAAAGTGGCAAAAAATAATATCTCAGACCATAAAGTTTAGCATCTTCCCAACCTGGTCAGAAGAGAAGGAAACTGCAACCACTATAGCCTCGGCCCCAGGCCTTTCTATCCATCAAAATAAGATCAATAATATTATAGAAGAGAACCAAGATATTCCACACTACCCAATCAAACCAATTTATGATAAATCCATTCATGTTCTTCATGTTGCATCTTCACCGATAGAGTCCTCCCACACTTTAATAGATCATGCATCCCTATTGGTTAAATATATCCAACCCCTCCAAAAAAAGGTTCATAGCAGGCTTCAACAAGCTAAGCATGCCAACTTCTTTGGCAAGGAAAGCAACTCACCAACGTTCAGATTGAGTAAAACCTTCCCTAGGGACTTCACGCAATGGATACCATTGCTTCCTAATGGGGGAGGATTTATCCAAGTGGAAATTGGTGTCTACCAACCTATTCCACTGGCTTAGAATAGGGGTTTACACCTTGGCAATTTTTCCACAACTTTTCGGGTCCTAAACTTTCAGGGTCGTTTTGAGGTCCTAAACAATGTTTTATGGGCCCTCCACAATCACACTATAAAATTTAACTAGAGTGTGATGGAAAAATGTGTATTCCTTGGATATACCTTTCAAATGAGTTACCGTGCACCCAAAATGGAGACCGCATGCAAAAGTTACACCCTTGGGAAGTTGATGTACCAACTACCCCCATCAAGGCCCGCAAACATTTTGGAATTTAATCTTCTAGGGTTAGGGTTTTGGATTTTATTTATGTTAAAAATGCCTCTAGAATCTCATTGTAACCATCATCATCTTATTTTGAATGAGCATAGCCATCACATCTCTTCTCAGAGATAATTTTCCACCATTCTAGCAAGTTATTCACTCTATATTTTTTATAGTCTCTATACATTTTTGTCATTAATAAAAATCGTGCATTACTATATATGTGTGTTTATTGCAATATCTTTGTATATTTAATAGTTATATTTCTGCCTTCATTTCATTCTAGAAATAATCTAGATCAGTGGTATCAGATCAAGCTACTCCTTTTTGTTTCTCAGTTCATGTCCCCGACAAGATCAAGGTATGGAGAGTTGGGTCTCAAGATATTTTTTCTTGAGGACAACCATTCTTTCCATCCCAAGCGGCCTCCCATGGCAGAATAGAAGAGGAATGGGGTAGCAGGAGATCCAATCAAGGTGTTTCTCATGGAATTCCTCACGCAACAGAGGAATGAGATGTTGGAGAATAATGGGAGCATCTTCGTCAAGTAGTCACTTTGGATATGCTACCCCATTAAAGGTACAAGTTAATTTTGATATTCTTGTATTTGAAGGTTAGGTTGATGCAGATGCTTTGGAAAAATGGTTAAGTTTTCAAGAAGGTTATTTATTTCTTCACAATTTTATTGACAGAGAAAATATCACCTTTGCACTCCTTAAGGCTCTCCCCCATGTCAAACATTGGTGGGAAACTTATTAGGAGAAAAATTCCACAGAGGAGTATGCAATATTTGGGGTCGATCCCACTTGGTATTTTTTTATGGATGCTAAGAAGGAACAATATTATAATTTGAGAAACTATGATGACCAATACATGAGATGGACCACACTGCATCAAAAGTAGGACCAAAAAGTACCATAGTTTACAAATGCCTTCCATACCTTGCACACCAAGTTAGGTATCAAAGAATATGAGTGGAAAATGGTTCTGAAATACCATGGGGATCTACACAAGTACATCCAAACCGAAATGGATTTTCTGGAAATCTCATCACTAGGAGCTTCTTATAGATATGTTGTCAAAATAGAGAAAAAATTTAAGCAATAGAACAAGTGGGAATTTTGGTCTACAAATACGCAACAAACAAAGTATGGTAAAGGAATACCTAACTCATAGACCAGTCATCCTCAAAACAACCAGTCCAAGCCACAGGAAAATAAGGGTAACGAGAAGATGAAGGACACTAGAAAGTGGTGTGACTTACACAAAATCCCTTGGCACAACACTGATTAATTTCTATAAAAATATTTATTGGTGGTTGAGATCAAAGAAACAAATCCAAACCCCGACTCAGACTATGATTTAGACAATAATAAAAGGATACAAATCATTGATGCAAAATCCACTGCTATTGTTGCGACCGCAACAATCCAACCAGAAGAACCATAGGATCCTAAGGAGGGGGAGCACCTTTTCCATTCACATATGTGGGTGAAGGGGAACCCGCTGGATTTTATTGTTGATAGAGGAATCCAGAAGAACCTCATCTTAGCAGAGGTTTTCAATCATTTGGATTTACCGACAACATCACACCCGCATCCATACATGATCTTCATGTCAGCCAGTAGTGCTGCCAATCATACGGCATCAATCCCTTCAAGGATGAGGTACTGTGTGATGTTTCCCCACTACAAGTAGGTGATGTTCTATTAGACTAGCCATATATGTGGAGGCGTCATGTTGTTTCTAGGTCTCAACCCTGTAGCATCATTGTTACTCTAAGGTTCATCCCTACAAGATACCAAAGGTAGTTCCAACTATTTTATCGAGAAACAATGTCGCAAAGTGATATCTCATACTGTAAATTTAATCCTCTTCACAACTTGGTCAGAAGAGGACACTGCAACCATTGTAGCCTCAGCCCAAGACCCTTCTATCTAGCTGAAGAGATCAACAAGATTGTATAAGAGCACCAAGATATTCCTACTGCACCTATGGGACTACCTCCACACTTCCTATTCAAATGAAGTTATGATAAATCCCTTCATGATATTGATTTTTCATCTTCACCGACAAATTCCTCCCACACTCCAGTAGATCATGCAGCCAGATTGGTTAAACAGATCCAACAACAGGTTCATAACAACTTCTTCATCAAGGAAAGAAACTCACCAAGGTTCAGATTCAACAAAATCTTCCCCGAGGACTTTACGCAATGGATACAATTTCTTCCTAGGTGGGGAGGATTGATACAAGTGGAAATGGGTGTCCTCCCACCTATTCTGCTAGCTCAAAACAATGGTTTCAACATTGGTATTTTTTCTTAAAATTCTCGGGTACTAAACTTCCAAGGTTGTTTTGAGGCCCTAAAGAACATTTTTTATGCCTTCCACAATCACATTGTATGGATTGGACAGAGGGTGATAGAAAAATGTGTATTCCTTAGATAGACCTTTCAAACGAGCTATCATGCACCCCAAATAGAGATCATATGCAAATGTTACACCCTTTGGAAGTTGATGTACTAACTACCCCCATCGGGGCCCACAAACCTTTTGTCGTTTTATCTTCTAGGGTTAGGGTTTTGGACTTTGTTTATGTTAAAAATGCCTCTAGAACCTCATTGTAACCATCGCCATCTTCTTGTGAATAAGCGTAGCCATCACATATTTTCTCAGAGATACGCTACCACCATTCTAACAAGTTATTCACTCTGTATTTTTTATAGTCTCTGTACATTTTCGTCATTAATAAAAATCGTGCATTATTGTATCTCTTTCTTTATTGCAATATATCTATATATTTCATTGTTATATTTTCTCCGTCATTTTGTTCTCAAATTAATCTGAATCATTGGTATCAAAGCATGATACTCCTTTTCATTTCTTATTACATGTCCCTGACAAGGTCAAGGTATAGAGATTTGGGTCTTGAGCTATTTTCTCTTGAGGAAAACCTTTCTCACCATCCCAAGAATCCTCCCATGGTGAAAGAGAAGAGGAACAAGAGATAAAAAGACCACATCAAGATGTTTCTTGTGGAAGCCCTCGCGCAATAGAGGAATGAGATGTTGGAGAATTTTTCCCAAACCCTTCAATGATTACTGATAATAACAGACGCATCTTCGTCAAGACATCACTTCGGAAATGCTACCCCATTAAAGGTACAAGTTAATTTTGATATTCCATTATTTGAAGGTTAGATCGATGGGGATTCTTTGGAAAAATAGTTAAATTTGCTAGAAGGTTATTTCTATGTTCACGTTTTTTTCAATGGAGAAAAGATCACCTATGCACTCCTTAAGAGTCTCCCCTATGTCGAACATTAGTGGGAAACTTATTGGGAGAAAAACTCCACAAAGGAGTCGGGAATATTTGGGGTCGAGCCCACTTGGGATTTTTTATGGGTGGATTCAAGAAACAATATTACCCTGTGGGAAACTATGACGACCAATACACGAGATGGACCACAATGCATCAAAAGTGGGACCAAA
This sequence comes from Picea sitchensis, assembly GCA_010110895.2. Taxonomy (NCBI): domain Eukaryota; kingdom Viridiplantae; phylum Streptophyta; class Pinopsida; order Pinales; family Pinaceae; genus Picea; species Picea sitchensis. The sequence goes on along the minus strand of SNQJ01S0067122.1, from coordinate 25,747 downwards.
CAGTGCCAGAGTTCACAAATACCTTTTGTACCTTGCACACCAAGTTGGGTATCAAAGAGTCTAAGAAACATCTAGTTCTGAAATATTGCGGGGCTCTACACAAGTACATACAACTAGAAATGGATCTTATGGACATTTCATCACTAGGAGTCTCTTATAGATATGTTTTCAAAATCAAGTAGAAATTTAAGTTGTATAACAAGAAGGAATTTGGGTCTGCAAATCCGCAGCAACCAAAGTATGGTAAAGGCATCCATAACTTGCATAATTTTCAACCTCGAGACAACCAATCCAAGCCACAAGAAAAGAAGGGTAATGGGAAGAGGAATTAATACACTGGGAAGTGGTGTGACTTCCACAAACTCCCTTGGCACAACACCAATGAACGTCGCTCAAAAGAGTCATTGGTGGTCGAGCTTAAAGAAACAGAGATGAACCCCAACTCTGAATCTGATTCAAACAATAATAAAATGAGACAAATCATTGATGCAGAACCCACTGCTACTATCATGACAGCAAAAATCCATCTAGAAGAACCAAAGGATCCTGAGGAGGGGGAGCGCCTTTTCCATTCACAGATATGGGTGAAGGGGACCCCGCTGCATTTTATTGTTGATATCGGAAGCTAGTAGATCCTCATCTCAGTAGAGTTTGTCAAGCAGATGGATTTGATTACAACACCACACCTGTATCCATACAACATTGAGTGGCTTCACCAAGGACGAGATATTTATGTCAGCCAACAGTGTCTCATGTCATACAACATCAATCCCTTCAAGGATGAGGTACTATGTGATGTTTCCCCTCTGGAAGTCCGTGATGTTCTATTAGGCTAGTCATATATGTGGAGGAGCCATGTTGTTTCTGATTCTCAACCTCATAGTGCCATTTTTACTCTCGGGGGTCAGCCCTACACGATACTAGAGGTAGTTCCAACTATTGTACTGACAAAAAAATTTCACAAAGTAATCTCTCATACCGTAAAGTTTAGCCTCTTCAGAACTCGGTTAGAAGAGAAGGATTCTAAAACTACTATATCCTTGGCCCAAGACTCTTCCATCCAGAAGAAGAATATCAACAAGATTGTATAAGAGCACCAAAATATTCCTACTACACCAATGGGAGTGCTTCCAGATAGCCCAGTCAAACTAAGTTATGATAAATCCCTTCATGTTATTCATGTTGCATATTTACTAACACAGTCCTCCCACACTCTAGCAGATCATGCAGCTAGATTGGTTAAACAAATCCAACCCCTCCAACAACAAGTTCATAACAGCCTTTAACAAGCTAAGAAGGACAACTTCTTTGGTAAGGCAAGCAAATCACCAAGGTTCATATTCAACAAAATCTTCCCCAATGACTTCACGCAATGGATGCCATTTCTTCCTATGGGAGGAGAATTGATCCAAGTAGAAATTGGTGGCCACCCACCTATTCCATTGGCTCAAAACATGGGTTTCCACCTTGGCATTTTTTATACAATGTTTCGTGTCCTAAACTTTTGAGGTCATTTTGAGGCCCTAAACAACGTGTTTTGGCCCACCACATACACATTATAGGATTTAACTAGAGTGTGATGGAAAAATTTGCATTCCTTGAATAGACCTTTCAAACGAGTTATCGTGCACCCCAAACAAAGATCGTATGCAAAAGTTACCCCCTTGGGAAGTTGGTGTACCAACTACCCCCATCGAGGCCCCAAAAAAATTTGGCGTTTCATCTTCCAAGGTTAGGGTTTTGGATTTTGTTTATTTAAAAAATGTCACTAGAGCCTCATTGTAACCATCATCATCTTCTTGTGAATGAGAATATCCATCACATCTCTTCTCAGAGATAAGATGCCACCGTTCTAGTGAGTTATTCAATCTATATTTTTTATAGTCTCTGTACATTTCCATCATTAATAAAAATCATGCATTAGTGTATCTATGTGTTTATTGAAACATATTTGTATATTTAATTTTTATATTTCCACCTTCATTTCATTCTCAAAATAATCTGGAACAGTGGTATCAAAGAAGACTACTCCTTTTCGTTTTTCAGTGCATGTCCCTAATAAGGTCAGGGTATAGAGAGTTGGGTTTCAAGCTAGATTCTCTTGAGGACAACTGCTCTCACCAGCCCAAGCGTCCTCCCATGGTGGAAGAGAAGAGGAACGAGGGAGTAGAATATCCCATCAAGATATTGCTCAGAGAAGCCCTCGCGCAATAGAGGAACGATATGTTGGATAAATTTTCCCAAACCCTTCAACAATTTTTGACAATAACAGGCACGTCTTCATCAAGCATTCATTTTGGAGACACTACCCCATTCAAGGTACAAGTTAATTTTTATATTCCCATATTTGAAGGTCATATCAATGCGGATTCTTTGGAAAAATGGTTAAATTTGATAGAAGGTTATTTCTATGTTCACAATTTTTGCGATAGAGAAAAGATCACCTTTGGCCTCCTTAAGGCTCTCCCCCATTGCAAACATTGGTGGGAATCTTACTTGGAGAAACATTCCACAGAGGATTCTGGAATATTTGGGGCCAATCCCACTTGGGTTTTTTTTATGGATGCATTCAAGGAGCAATATTACCCTATGGAAAACTATGATAACCACTACATGAGATGGACCAAACTACATCAAAAGTGGGACCAAACAATGCTAGATTTCACAAATACCTTCCATACCTTTCGCACCAACCTGGGTATCAAAGACTCTGAGTGACATCTAGTTCTGAAATACTGTGGGGATCTACACAAGTACATCCAAACCAAAATTGATTTTTTGTACATCTCATCATTGAGAGTCTCTTATAGATATGATATCAAAATTGAGCAGAAGTTTATGTATAAGATAAAGTGAGAGTTTGGGTCTACAAATATGCAACAACCAAAGTATGTTAAAGGTATCTCTAACTCATAGAATATTCAACCTCAAGACAACCAATCCAAGCCACAGGAAAAGAAGGGTAACGGGAAGACAAAGAAGGACACTAGGAAGTGGTGTGACTTCCACAAAATCCATTGGAAAAACACCGATGAATGTTGATCAAAACAATCATTGGTGGAAAATATCAAAGAAACAGAGCCGAACACTGACTCAGACTCTGATTCAGACAATAATAAAAGAAGATAAATCATTGATGCATAGCACACTGCTATTTTTTCAACCGCAAGAATCCAACCAGAATAACTAGAGGATCCTGAGGAGGGGGAGCACTTTTTCCTCACTTCCACAAAATCCCTTGGAAAAACACTGATGAATTTTGATCAAAACAATCATTGGTGGAAAATATCAAAGAAACAAAGCCGAACACTGACTCGGACTCTGATTCAGACAACAATAAAAGAAGATAAATCATTGATGGATAGCACACTGCTATTGTTGCAACCGCAAGAATCCAACCAGAATAACTAGAGGATCCTGAGGAGGGGGAGCGCTTTTTCCTTTCAAAGATGTGGTAGAAGGGGACCCCACTACATTTTATTGTTGATATTGAAAGCCAAAATAAACTCATCTCAGCAGAGGTCATCAAGCAGTTGGATTTGTTGACAAAACCACACCCACAACCATACAACATTGGATGTCTTCTCTAGGGACAAGATCTTCATGCCAGCCAGTAATGTCGCTTGTCATATGACATCAAGCCCTTCAAGGATGAGGTATTGTCTGATTTTTCCCCACTAGAAGTCTATGATGTTCTATTAGTCCAGCCATATATGTGGAGGCATCATGTTTTTTTATGAGTCTCAACCATGTAGCATCATTCTTACTCTGGGGGGTCAACCTTATAGGATACCAGAGGTAGTTCCGACTATTGTACCGAAAAAAAAATTCTAAAAATTAATCTCTCATAGAGAAAAGTTTAGCCTTTTCACAACCTAGTTATAAGAGAAGGACACTGCAACCATTGCAGCCTCATCCCAAGGCCTTTCTATCCAACAGAAGAAGATCAACAAGATTGTATAAGAGCACCAAGATATTCCTACTGCACCTACAAGAGTGCCTCCACACTACCCAGTCAAACCAAGTTATGATAAATCCCTTCATGTTCTTCATGATGCATATTCACCAAAACAATTCTCCCACACTCTGGTACATCATGCAACCATATTGGTTAAACATATCCAACCCCTCCAACAACAGGTTCATAACATCCTTCAAAAAGCTAGGTAGCACAACTTCTTCAGCAAGGAAAGTATCTCACCAAAGTTCAGATTCAGTAAAATATTCCTCGGGGACTTCATGCAATGGATACCATTGCTTCCTAAGGAGGAAGGATTGATCCAAGTAGAAATCAGTGGCCACCAAACTATTGCACTAGGTTAAAACATGGGTTTCCACCTTGGCAATTTTTCTACAAATGTTTGGGTCCTAAACTTTCGGGGGCATTTTGAGGCCCTAAAGAGCATTTTTTTGGGCCTACCATAGTCACATATATTCTCAAAGATAAGTTTCCACCATTCTAGGAAGTATTCACTTTTTAATTTTTACAGTCTCTACACATTTTAGTCATTAATAAAAATCATGCATTATTGTATCTTTGTTTTTATTGAAATATATCTGTATATTTCAATATTATATTTCAACCTTCATTTTGTTCTCAAAATAATCCAGATCACTGAGCCTCCTTCCATGAATTATCATAGAAAGTAGCTTATGGAATATGATAATGCGTTGGTGATAAGTGATATATCTTCTTGGGTTATGACTTAAAATATGAAGTTGTTGGATACAGAAGCATACATGTGAATCTCAAACATGAAATGATGAAGAATATTACTGACGTGAAGCATGTATCAGGTTTGCACGAAATTTGGTCTTCATAAGCCAAATTACATATATGGGGGTGAAGGTAGCATTACATGCACCAAGGAAGCATGCAATTCCGTTCATGGAGCCTTGATATTGTCTAAGGGTGTGAGGTTTGGTACCCTCTACAAGCTTGATGTGGTCACATGTGTTGCAAATTGCAAATCGACATCAATGGGTAGTAATAGTCTATAGGAAATGAGCATCAAGGATGTGATACGAGGATATTAATGTAAGCATGGCCTTACTGAATCTAGGAATATTCATATATATGAAAAATTAGTAATATTTTTCATTGGTACTTCTAGAATTCAAGCAATTAGTTTAGCACATTTGAATGTATGTGGACCACTAGGAGATGTTGTCATTAGTGGTAAAGGAAAGGAATGTTGTTCAAAGAAGGATGGAGTGTATTTCCGTAAGTAAATAATTCACCAAAACAAAAAAATCATGTTTCTAGAAAATGGAATTGAACCACAAATGAGAAGGTAAGGAGACTGAGAAAAAATGGAAGTGTTGACAAAGACTTGTTCACAAGAAAAGTAGATATTTCCAGTGAATCACACATTGTTTCCTTGGGTGATGCAACTCTATGTGATATTTAGAGTGGGATGAAACAAATGTTTGTTGCACATGGAGAAGAATCTGGTTATGAGGTAGAGTAGAACATCTCTGAAGAGTCGATTGATGTTGGCTATGAAGACAAGAATAGGAATTATGTTGTACTTTGTCTTGAGTGGGAGTGTATCCATGCTCTCAATATCTAGAGAAGCCCAATCCAGAGATGATGATCAACCCAAGGATGTTCCAAGAGACCAAGTGGAACATGCAGTGCAACCAAGACCAATTTGGTTAGTGAATAATCCCAAATTGCATCCACCAAAAAAAAAGAAAAAAAGGATCAAAGTTTAATTTCACTATATCAAAGAGGTGGTGGAGTTTAGGGTTAATTATCATTACATTAATTATAGTTATGTCAACTTATTATTATTGATTTTTATCCCTCTTTGAGGGTCTGACCTCCTTTTACAATATATCAAATGCGTACAAGGTAAGATGATCATTCAAATGTGTCATATATATATATATATATATGACACATTTGAATGATCATCTTACCTTGTACGCATTTGATATATTGTAAAAGGAGGTCAGACCCTCAAAGAGGCTTCATATTCATTGACTCTTTTACTTGATTTAGGCATGACATCACTAAATTTGATCACTTTTATGTTTATTTGGTTATTTTTTCTATGAAATTTGGTATTAAAGTGAACAATCCTTGGTTTGTCTCCTCCAAACAGGTCATCTTATCATTTTCACTCTAATGACTTTTTGGATCATTGTCATTGAGAAAAAATTCTAAAATTTCTAGAGGACATAGCAAAGTAAACTAGGTAACAATTTCAAAGTCTATTTCTCTACATTTTTTGGAGTTATAGGTTTTTCAAGTTGGGGTTTTGTCTAGTCCTAAAACTAGGCTTAACATGTGTGGTGTTTTTGGTTAAAAAACCATATATGAATATTTCAAGCTCCAGATCGAGTGTCAATAGTGGCATTGAAAAGAAGATATAAATAGAGTTTGTTAGGTCTAAATTTCAAAATTGCGAGGAAAATATTCAGAAAGTGGAAATCCATACAAGTTGACTCTCCTAAATAGGGAAAAAAACAATCACTTTTGGTAATTCCACCATAACTTTCCCTTGAAATGTCCAAATCAAAGGGGACCAATGGGAGCTTGAAGAGGACATATGAAAAACCATTTTCTAAAAATTTCATCAACAAAGATTTATAATTCACAAAGTTGTAACATGTTTAATTTTGACTAGTAGTGAAGTTCCTACAATTATGGCTTTACAAGGGTTCTGAGGAGACCCCAAATTTATTTTTTTCTTTATTTTGTAGAAACTATTTTTTAGTCTAGAGATGTGTATTGGAATCTATAAACACAAATATATGTCTTTCAATGGGTAAAAACACTACTAGGAATCATACACATGAAGAATATAGGTGGGGTTATCATTGGAAACTCTTTTACACCTATGTTGGTACTAAGATAGTAGTATTGCATTAGAAAAAAATTGTATACACTTTTGATCTTTCATGTACCCTAAGGTATATCAAAATACCCATAGGAATACCTGAGACCATACTTAGATAAGGCTTTTGATTGTTTGTATGTATAGTACACCAAACAAAACACTTGAGGATATCACTCTCATATACATAGAAATCATGAAATATATATATGGGTATGATTCATCATCCTTAGAGCTATGAATTATTGGCCAAGTACTACTATTGGAAACCCAATGATATATCAAAGAGATATAGATCATGGCACTCCCTTTCTTGCAAGACCCTGCAAATCCCTAAGGCCATCATATCTATACATATTAAGTTAAATGTGACTAATACAAAGGCTTTTGAAGGCTCATCCCTCACACAAGAAGAGAATGTAGAAGTGGAATTAAAGGTGTCAAATTTGGAAGAGAAAGTAACAATTATGGAAGGTTGACATCCTTAATATGGTGACTAAAAATAATTACAAATTTTCAAAGATAATCTCAAAGAGATGACAAACAAATATGATCTCAAAGAAATGGAAAGAAAATATGTTCATAAAGAGAATCTCAAAGATGTGAGGGAGGACCTTATGAAGTAACTAAGAAGCCTCCTTACCCTAAATTTTCCTCGTTAAGAAGAGTATAAGGAGAACATGGCGGTTGAGTCCCAATAACATATGGAGAAATTTTTAACACGTGTGGAGAAAAAGAGAATTGAGTCCTGGACACATGATCATTCATCACTCCAAGATCTACATTTACATGGGTTTGAATCAGGACCACAAAACTACTTCATTCCAAATATCAATATGAAGAAGTTTGATGGTAATGATCACATGACATGGATATTACAAATGGAAAAATTAGTTGATATACACCAAGAGCCAACTTTATAAAAGGTATTGTTGCATCCTTATCTTTTGAACCTAATCAATTTGTGTGGTACCATTGGATTTATGACCACAAAAATGAATCTATTGTATCTTCACCCATTTTTATTGATGAATTAATAGCATATTAAGGGGACATTAAGTGCGCAACACCTTCTTTAACCAATCTATAATTATTAGGGAAAGAGGTCTAATTACATAGCACATTCAACATTTTAAAATTTTGATTCTTAGAGTGAAGAACATTCTGAAGGATAATTTGTTGGATCTATTTATGGGCACTTTGAGTGTTAGTGTATTTAAACACTTAGGTGTTAGTTAAGATCAACTTGGTCTTATGTATCTTTAGGTAAAGTGTTTCTATTTAGTGTGTTTCTTGAGTATGCATTAGTATGATTTTGTAGTTATGTAATCTAACGATCACGATATGCTCTAGACATAAAGTGATCCAACAATTCATATTTTTCTCAATACTAACAACTATATTGATTTGTGTCTTAACACCGAATTTGTTGATAATATCTATTTAAATATCATGGAGGATCATTTGCTAAAGATTGATTATGAGAAACTCTTATGTAATTTTTTATTTTATTTGCATTAATATATTTCCTCGAAAGTGGTTTCGTTCGCTGGGGCCATGGACTATTTCCATCTTTGAGGGTTTTAACCATGTAAAACACTAGTGTATTGATTTTTCATTTGTTTGTGTGAGAAATCACTTAAGGTGTTTGACATGTGTGGAAATACACTATTTTTGTTAGTATGGTATCATAACCTACATGAAGATCTTGAACCTATGTCATAAAATGCATCCAAATATTTCTAGGTTCTACTATTTTTGTGCACTTCTAGGCTAAGTAAGTTATTTAATTGCATTCATAGCACTTCTTTGCATTGGAAACACTTTCCATTTCACCTGAAAAGGTTTCCATTTGCCCAACATACGACAATTTTTGTTACATCTAGAGATATAAAGTTTCATTACGCATTTTATTTTACTTTAATATTGTGTTAATATTTCGGGTTTTTTGTTTATATTCCCAATTTGGTACCTTTTCGGTCTACGTATGCTCTTTGTCATGCATTTTGTGTGATCTTGACCAACAAAAAATACAATGGAAAGTGTTTTATTTTATGTGTATGTTCTTTGTTATGCACTCTTTGTGGTCTCAAAAAATCATAAACTAAGAGAAAATTTTCATTTTCTAGGCAGGCTAACCAAGGTCAAACCTCATTGTTACAAAGTTCTTAATTTTTTTTTCTTTGAAATTTTACTTGTTTTTGTGTGTGGCCATGTTGAAGTTTTTTGCAAGAAAAAACAAGGGCTTTGGGGTAAGCACGTACTCCAAAGTAAAGAGAAAAAAAACTCATCTTTCATAATATTTGTTGTATATTTTACATTAGCTCACTTGGTTGAAGGTTACTTTATTAAATAAGAGGTATTGAGGTCAACTCATTTTTCTTCATTAAGTTACTTTTTTAAAATGTTACATGTATTTTTTTATGATATTGAGAGGGGGGTGAATCAGTGTCAAGTGCAATTTAAAAAAAAAAATCAACTTATACTTCAACCATATTATATATTCAATTATATCCAATGAGAAATGAAAAATAGTAGAAGAGTTACACCAATACACCACAATACACCATGCACAATATATGAAAAATAACCAATAGTTATTGTTCAAGGGAAGTAATGAATTCCAAAGGTAGCTACAACTTCCAAATATAAAGGGATGGATAAACCTCCAAAATGAAGATACAATCCTCCAATATCAAGAGAGGGTTTACCTCTCCATCCTTGCCCCTTCCACCCAAGAATATATGAGAGATAATAAAACTTTGCATTAAATTATCACCATCAACCAACCATCGCATAGAACCTGATAATGCTTCTTGAGACTTCTTCAACTTTTGCAATTCTTCACTTCTTATAATACTATGATCATGTAGATAATATAAATCAATATATTCTCTAAAACTCCTCCAAGTTTCACTCTTTGAATCATCCTAGAAAAGGAGTTATAGAGAAAATGGTAGACCTTATTCAATTTTGGTTTATTCAGGAGAGAAAACTTGTACAACATGCCCCGCACTCAATATTTAACATAATATTCTAAACTTTGTACACGAGAAACTGCAACTCGTACTCTTTCCAATGAAATTGGTCTTGCTTCATTTGGATTCTCTATGAAGACGTTATGATTTTTTTACCCGAAACACATGTTTATGACTAGCTTCAGGACTAGTAAAAAACCATATCTTCCACATAGTGTATCTCCAAAATTATAGCGAATAAAGAGATGAAATTTTTACCACAGGTACCTAGATATGTCTACTCAATAGCCTACAAATTTCACCATCTGAGTATTTCTAGAAAAATGTTATAGCGAAAATGGTAAGATGACCTGTAAATAACATGCATTAGAACACATCACCAAAAGACTTCATCCTCCCTTGAAATTCGGCCTTCTTTACTTTAGATTTCCTCTAAAATTCGACTTATATATCCTTCTTCATTAACAAACTTGTGTGTGTTGAAAAATGAATGTATAATGAGATGTATTTATAACCTTTATGTCACTTCCTTTTAACATTAGGGTTGACATGTAGTTTCTGCTTCAATTCACATTGTCATCTTCAAAAATCCATTTCTCCTCAATCGTGAGGATCCACGTGACGTGACACATACCACTGGAAGTGGCATGAATTATAATATCCATCCATGGGTGTTGCATTTTCATGTGTAATTTCCTTCATTTCTATCTACTTCAATCAACTTTGGGGTCCAAGAGCCAATGGCTAGGGTTGACATCAATGACAACAACCAATCTTCCAACAATCTCCCCCTTTGTCATTGATGGCAACACTCATGCTTCAAATTTCTCTCCCCCTTTGACATAAATGGAAAAGGGTGGGGCTGTTACCCTTTATTTCAATGGCATAAGGTGACCTTCTTCTTTGGGGCTCCTCCCCTTGAATATGTGCCACTCAATAATTATTCATCCTTATTTTTTTTCTTTGGGACTTTTCTTCCCATGAATCCTTTTGTGTGGCTTATGTCTTCTCTCTCTTCTTCATGTCTAGGATGTATATGTTGTTTGGTCTTCTTTTTGCGGTTGAAACCAATCTTCCTGAGTTATTTTCTATGATTTTACATTTTGGGGAGTCAAACATAAGAGTGTATCCTTGATCACATATTTTGTTGACATTGAGGAGATTGTGCTTCAAATATTCAACCAATAGGAATTTTCCTTCTTTTATATTTTTACTTCCAATATTTATAGTTTCTTTCAGTATTTTGGTAGATGAGTCATCTCCAAATGAAACATTTCCACCCATTTTCTTCAAGATGAAAAATGTTCTTTGATCTCTGGTCATATGAGATGAGCACCCACTGTATATGAACCATTCATCTTCTTCTTTGCATTATTTAGCGACCAATGTTATTCGACAGTTTTCATTGTGTTGAATTTATTTCCTTTTCCATGTTTTAATTGGTATAGGGACATTTGGCATAGGATTATCTTCCTTCATCTCTCTTCAATATCGTGCTTTGTGACTAAGATTATTGCACTTGTAGCATACAATATTTGTATCCATTAATGGGTCAAATGGATTATAATTTATGTTGGAAGTTCTACGAACATTTTCATATCTACTATTTTCACCATTCGTGTAGCTTGCATAGTTATTCCTTTCATTGATTCTACATTGGATTGCCTTGTGTCCAAAATTTCCACAAGTATAAAAATGTCAAAGAAATAAATTTTGATACCTGGGAGTAAGTGATCTTCTTTGTGGTGTGGTCCATATGGGTTCACGATCTATTCTTCTGTAGTTTCCTTCATAATGATTGCTTTCATACTTGATGGGAGGGGATATTCTTGATGTCTCATTCCTTCTGAATTCTAGTCTTCTATCTTGTTGTTCAACTTTCTCTGGAGTGTTGGTTTCATCCTTTTCATCTTCCTTCTCTTGTTTTGTTGTCTTCAAATTGTCATTGTATCCTAGTCATGTCTTGTCGTTCAGAGATCTTTGACTACTAAGGATCTCATCTAATTTTTCAGTATTTTTTTTCAAACTTCTTCAACTTTTCTATTGTCAATAGTAGCTCCCCTTTTGTGTGATCCAATTATTCTTTCAATTTATCATAATCTTCTAATTGTTCCTTCAAGCTACCAATGGTCTTTTCAATCCTGTAATTCTCTTCTTCACAACTACTTAATTCACCTTTTAGTATTATGTTTGTGTTTCTAAGCTTGTTATTTTCAGTTTCAACATGCTTCAAATTTTCAAGATTCTCATATTCGTGTTCACTCTCTACGTTGTCTTTGTATCCCCAAAAGGAATAAAGGTTGGTTTCTTCATCTGAATCTTCTTCAAAAATGATTTATTCTTCTTTAGAACTCTTGTGATCATCATCCTAGGTTTCTTGGGTTATGAAGAGGACTTATCCTCCATCATTATCTTCTTCATCACTCTCATCTGAGGAGATGTCATCATCCTTGGAGTAGAAGATCTTTTTTATTGTTGAGACTCCTCTTTTTATAGTAGTCGTTTTCAACAATATGTCATATTCTACCACAGTTAAAGCATTTGAGAGGAGACTTACCTTTGTATCTTCTAGTTCCCTTATGCAACCTTCTTACAAATTTTTTTATTTCTTCATCAAGGTCGTTATCCTTGTATTTTTTCTTCTTTATGGATTTAAAGGATGCTTCATTGTTTGGTTGGTTACGTTTTGTACATGTTCTCATTTCATATGCTATAAGAGACCCATGTAAGTCATTCATTGTCATTTTGGTCAAGTCCCTAGTTTCTTCAATGGCGAAGACCTTAGCATCATACTTCAAGAGAAGTGATCTCA
>SNQJ01S0067122.1:0-13102 GCA_010110895.2 Picea sitchensis | reverse complement strand
ATACACCACAATACACCATGCACAATATATGAGAAATAACCAATAGTTATTGTTCAAGGGAAGTAATGACTTCCAAAGGTAGCTACAACTTCCAAATATAGAGGGAGGGATAAAAATCCAAAAGGAATATACAATCCTCCAATATCAAGAGAGGGTTGACCTCTCCATCCTTTCCCCTTCATTCCACCCAAGAATATATGAGAGATAATAAAACTTTACATTAAATTATCACCATCAACCAACCATCACATAGAACCTGGTAATGCTTCCTGAAGCTTCTTCAACTTTTGCAATTCTTCACTTCTTAGAATACTTTGATCATGTAGATAATATAAATCAATGTATTCTTTGAAACTCTTCAAAGTTTCACTCCTTTAATCCTCCCAGAAAAGGATCTATAGAGAAAATGGTAGACCTTATTCAATTCTAGTTTATTCAGGAGAGCGAACTTGTACACCATGCCTCGCACTCAATATTTAACATAAGATTCTAAAATTCATATACATGAAACTAAAACTTGTACTATTTCCAATGAAATTGGTCTCACTTCATTTGGATTCTCTATGAAGAGGTTATGAATGTTTTACCCAGAACACTTGTTTATGACTAGCTTCAGGACTAGTCAAAAACCATATCTTCCACAGTGTGTATCTCCAAAATTGTAGCGAATAAAGACCTGAAATTTTTACCACAGGTACCTAGATATGTCTTCTCAATAGAGTACATATTTCACCATCTGAATCGTTCTAGAAAACACATTATAGCGAAAATGGTAAGATGACCTGTAAATAACATACCTTAGAACACATCACCAAAAGACTTCATCCTCCCTTGAAATTAAACCTTCTTTACTTTAGATTTCCTATGAAATTCAACTTATATCTCCTTGTTCATTAGAAAACTTGTGTGTGTTGAAAAATGAATGTATAATGAGATGTATTTATACCATTTATGTCACTTCATTTTAACATTAGGGTCAACATGTAGTTTCTGCTTCAATTCACATTATCATCTTTAAAAATTCATTTCTCCTCAATCGTGAGGATCCACGTGACGTGCCACATACCACCGGAAGTGGCATGAATTATAATATCCATCCATGGGTGTTGTATCTGCATGTGTAATTTCCTTTATTTCTATCTACTTCAATCAACTTTGTGGTCCAAGAGCCAATGGCTAGGGTTGACATCAATGACAACAACCAAGGGTTGACATCAATGACAACAACCAATCTTCCAACAATTTTAAGTTATCACATAACTTTATTGTAAAGTGCATTTCACTTAAATTATAAAAAAGAATCACTATAAAGTAACTTTAATATTATTTTTTAAAGTTACTTTTTGCATACAATTTAATTTATAAAATAACTTCATTATAAAACCAATTCGTACTAATTTTATAAAATTGGATCACTTCATAAGTAATTTTTTTGTAAAAGAAAGCTTATAGGAAAATTTAGGGAAGGACATTTATTTTCACTTAGCAACCTCATTGTGCATCCATCACCACGTGGGCCAACCTCTACTTGCCATGTGGTGCCTTGGTTACCTTTTATGTCTTTCTTAAAAAGGACATAACTTTGACATCCAAATTCTATTTCCAATGCCATTGATTTTTTAAACTGACTATTTTTTTGATAGATTTCCATCTATATGGTCAATCAATTTTGAAGTTGTATTACTTGCAGATTTTAATATGGTTAGTATAAGTTATATTTACTTACCAATTCAAACTACTTCTCATGGAAATCCCATATGGAGGATACAATATGAAGTAAAGGACTTTACTAGTACCTTGGGAAAATAAACTACCCCCACTAATGTTGCAAAGAAATCCAAATGCAATTATAAAAATGAGAAAGCACATGGATTAATCAAAAGGTTCATCTCTAGTTATTTACAGTTTCACCTTCAAGGAATTGATGACCCAAATGAAGCTTGGGAAAATATTGAAGTTTTATTTGGTAAATACAATGAGATTCGAGTCCACCAACTTGAAAACCAATTTATTTCTTTAAATCCTAATATCTAAGTTCAAAACACTCAAAATTTTACTTGCAAACTGTAAAATATAAATGAAGGATGACCGATGTATATATTCTATTCTTGTTAAGCTTGGTATAGAATATTATATAATTGTATCTACTTTTCACTCCACCAAAGAATCTCTAGAGGTTACTTAGAAACCACCCTCTCTTGAATATTTTTGTGATTCTTTGATAAGAGAGAAAGGAAATATCTTTCATATTGGAGTGACTAGCATTGTAGGGACATCTAACAAAGCCTTAGTTTCCCAAAATAAGGATAAATCCAAGCATCCAAAGAAGCAACATCCTCACAACAACAAGAGAAAAAAGGGTCCCAAATCCTCTTAGCTAGCTTCTACTCCCAACAGTGAAAATGGACCAAAATCAAAATATAAGAAGAGTGAGAGATATTATATTTTTGTGGATGAGATGGTCATATAGACTATAAATGTTTTAAAAATATGGAGGCCTTAGAGCATTGTAGGGACATCTAACAAAGCCTTAGTTTCCCAAAATAAGGATAAATCCAAGCATCCAAAGAAGCAACATCCTCACAACAACAAGAGAAAAAAGGGTCCCAAATCCTCTTAGCTAGCTTCTACTCCCAACAGTGAAAATGGACCAAAATCAAAATATAAGAAGAGTGAGAGATATTATATTTTTGTGGATGAGATGGTCATATAGACTATAAATGTTTTAAAAATATGGAGGCCTTAGAAGCAACAAAGAAACACAACATAGATGTTGATTCATCTTCTTCTAACTCTTCTTCTCATGGACATGCACTTTATGCTTATGGTTTTTCCTTCAATGCAACATTTACTTATTCTTTTGATGAGTGGCTTATTGATTATGGAACATATTATCACATGGATAAGGATAAATCCACTTTTTCTACTCTTAATGAATGTAACAACAAAAAAATATTTTTTGATGATGATAGATCTCTTAATGTTGTAGGGTCTAAAATAGTTTAGTTAGATGATGGTGATTTTAATGATGTATTATGTGTTCCAAGTCTCTCCTACAACATTATATCAATATATCAAATCATTCATTGAAGGAAGGTAAAACAATAAAGTTTCACTTCACTAAGTTGTAATCAAGGATTTAAAAGATCCTAATCATGTCCTAGCAACTAGAATTGTTGATGACATTACCGAGTTGTACAAATTTGACAACTTTGAGTCATCATATTTTCTGTTAGTTCATCTCATAGCAATGACTTGAGAAAAAATTGGCATAAGTAGTTTGGTCATATAAATTATAAGTCATTGTAGCAGCTATGTAATCAAAATATGGTGACTGGTCTTCTTCTCATTTCTTGTAAAGACGGTGTTTAAGTTTTTGTTCTCGACGAATATCATCGAGAATTTTGATAAACATGCCTCTTATCACACCTTTCCCCCCTTAAATCTTGTTCATAGAAATTTGTGTGATATGATTCCTTATCCTTCTTTCTTTGGGTTCAATTACTTCTTAACTTTCAATGATGACTTCTCTATATACACTTGGGTTTATTTCCTAAAACTTAAGAGTGAAATTTTTGACATGTTTTTGGCCTACAAGACCCTTGTATAAAAACAATATGGAAGTCAACTACACAAGTTAAGAATAGATAATGAAGGTGAATATGTTAACAAAAAAATTACAACTTACTGCACTGCATAGAGCATTTAGATGCAACATACTATAACATAATATTCCATATAAACCATAACAAAACGGTGTTGTTGAGAGGAAAATCACACATTAAAGAAAATGGGAATGTGTATGATCCAATCTAAGGGCTAGGTCTTCATTTTTCGGTGGAAGCCATTAATTGTGACAATTGCATAGTGAATCGCACTCTTGCAAACCGTATATTAAAATTGCAAGCTCCAAATCGAGTGTCATTAGTGGAATTGAAAAGAATATAGAAACAATGTGTGTTAGATCTAAATTTCAAACTTGTGAGGAAAATATTGAGAAAGTGGTAGTCTATACAAGTTCACTCTCTTAAAATAGGGAAAAAAGAAATAGGTTTTGGTAATTCCATCATAAATTTCTCTTGAAAGTTCCAAATTGAAGGGGACCAATGGAATCCTAAGAAGGACATATCAAGAAATATTTTCTAAAAATTTGATCAACAAAGGATTATAATTGACAAAGTTGTAATAGAGTTAATTTCAACTAGAAGAGAAGTTCCCAAAATTAGGGATTTACAAGGGTTTTGAGGAAACCAAAAATTTATTTTTTCCTTTAGTTTGTAGCAGTTAGTTTTTTAGTCTAGAGTTGTGTATTGGAATCTATAAACAAAATGATATGCCTTTCAAGGGGTAAAACCACTACTAACAAGGATATGCACAAATAATACAGGTGGGGCTAGCATTGGAAACCCTTATACACCTTTGTTGGTACTAAGAGAGTATTACTGCATTAGAAAAAAAAATTATATACTTTTGATATTCCATGTACCTTAAGGTATATCAAAATCCCCATAGGCATACTTGAGACCATACTTAGAGAGCCTTTCAATCATTTGTATGTATAGTACACTAAACACAACACTTGAGGTTATCACTCTCACATACATGGGAATCATATAGTATATCTATGGGTATGATTCAACATCCTTAGTTAGAGATATGAATTATTGGCAAGTGTTATTGTTGGAAACTCAATGATATATCAGAGAGTTATAGAGCATGACACTCCCTTTCCTATGAGACCCTACAAATGGTAATAAATCCCTAAGTCTTCCATATTTCTACATATTAAGATAAATGTGGCTCCTACAAAGGATTTTGAAGGCTCATCCTTAACATAAGAAGAGAATGTAAATGTGGAATTTAAAGTGTCAAAGTTGGAAGAGAAAATAGAAATGATGGAAGGTTGACATCCTTAATATGGTGATGGAAGGTTGACATCTTAATATGGTGACTAAAAAATAATTCCAAATTCTCAAATATAATCTCAAAGAGATGGAAATAAAATATGATCTCAAATAAAAGGAAAGAAAGCATGACCTTAAAGAGAATCTCAAAGACATGAAGGAGGACCTTATGAAGAGACTAAGAATCCTCCTTACCCTAAATTACCTCCTCAAGAAGAGGATAAGGAGAAAAATATGGTTGAGTCCCAAACACATATGGAGAATTTTTTAACGCATTTGGAGAAAAAGAGAATTCAGTCCTAGACAAATTATCATGTTCATCACTCCAAGATCCAAATCACCATGGGTTTCACATGGGATCAAGGAATTACTTCATTCTCAAGACAAATATGAGGAAGCTTGAAGATAATGATCACATGACATGGATATTCCAAATGGAGCAATTCTTTGATCTACACCAAAAACAAACTTTACAAAAGGTAATTGTCACATCCTTATATTTAGAACCTAATCAATTTATGTGTTACCAATGGATTTATGACCAAAAGAAGGACTTCGTTGTATCTTTGTCCATTTTTACATATGAATTGATATCATATTATGGGGATATAAGTGCAACACCTTATTTATCTAATTGATAGATCTCAGGAAAATAGGTCTAGTTACATATCACATTCAACAATATAAAAAGTTGAGACTTAGAGTGAAGAACATTCTGAAGGATAATTTGTTGGGTCTAGTTATGGGAACTTTAAAATGTTAGCATATTTAGAAACATAAAGTTAGTTAATATCAACTTGACCTTATGTGTCTTTAGGTAAAGTGTGTTTCTTTATTGTGCATTAGTATTCATTTGTAGTTATGTAATCTCATAGTCACAATATGTTCTAGACATAAAGTGATCCAATGGTTTTTATTCTTCTCGATACTTATGACTATATTGATCTGTGGCTTAACATCCAATTGGTCCATGATCTCTATTTAAAGAGCATGGAGAGTCATTTGTTAAAGATTAATTGTGGGAAAATCTTATGTAAATTATTTCCTTTTGCATTAATATATTTCATCAAGTTCCTATGTTGGTTGGGGTTGTGGACTATTTTCCTCTTTGAGGGTTTTAACCACACAAAACACTAGTGAAGTGATTTTTTATTTTTTTGTGTGAGAAATCACTTAAGGTGTTTGACCTTTTATGTAAATACCATATTTTGTTGAACATGATACCAGAACCTATATGAATATTTTCTCACATTGTTGATCAATATCTTGATCCTATGTCGTCGCATGCATCAAACAATTATTGGGTTCGACTATTTTTGTGCATTTATGGTATAAGTAGGATATTCCATTACATTTAGAACAATTATTTTAGTTGGAAACACTTTTCGTTTCACCTTAAAAGGTTTCCATTTTCCCAAGATATGACCATTTTTGTTAGATCCAAAGATATAAAGTTTCATTACACCCTTTATTTTATTTTTATATTGTGTTAATATTTCAGTTTTATGTTTGTATTCCTAGTTTGGTACCCTTTTCGATCTGTATATTATCTTTTTCATGCACTTAGTGTGATCTTGACAAACAAAAACCATAATGGAAAGTGTTTTTTTTATGTGTATGTTCTTTGCTCTACACTTTATGCAGTCTCAAAATATAAAAAATAGAGATAAAACTTTCATTTTGTAGGCAAGATAACCGAGATCTAACCCCGTTATTGCAAAGTTTTGAATTTTTTTTATTTGAAATTTCACTTGTTTTTTTTTGTGGTTTTGTTGAAGTTTTTCGCAAATAAAAACAAGGGTTTTTGGAGTAAGCATGCACTTTGAGACAAAGAGTTAAAAAAAAAACTCATCTTTCATAATATTTTCTATATATTTTGTATTAAGTCACTTGGTTGAATGTTACTTTATTAAATAAGAGGTCTTCAATTCAAGTATGTTTTTTCATTTAGTTATGTTTTAAAAAACTTACATGCAACTTTAAGTTATCACATAATTTTATCGTAAAGTGCATTTCACTTAAATTATAAAAGTGAATCATTATAAAGTAACTAAATGTTCTTTTTGAAAGTTACTTTTTGCATACAATTTAATTTATAAAGCAACTTCATTGTAAAAGTGATTATCACTTATTTTTTAAAAGTGGATCACTTCATGAGTAATATGTTTTTGAAAGTGAGCGTATAGGAAAAATTAGAGAAGACAGACAAATTGTTTTTACTTAGCAACCACATTGTGTATCCATCATCACATGGGCCAACCTCTACTTTCCATGTGGCGCCATGGTTACTTTTTATGTATTTCTTAAAATGGGAATAACTTTGACATCTAAAGTCCATTTTCAATGCCATTTTTTTAGAGATTTCCATCAAGGCAGTTGATTTCTACTTTTGAAGCCATATTATCTACATATTTTAATATGGATAGTCCAAGTGATATTTTACTTACCAATTCAAACTACTTCTCATGGAAATGTCATATGGAGGATGTAATGCGAAGTAAAGGAATTTACCAAATCACCTTAAGAAAATAAACTACCCCCAGTGATGCCACAAAGAAATTGAAATGTGATAATAAAAATGATGAAGCACATGAATTAATCAGAATCTTCATCTCTATTTATTTATGGTTTCACCTTCAAGAAAGTGTTGACTAAGATGAATATTGGGAAAATATGGAAGCTATATTTGGCAAACAAAATGATATTTGAGTCCACCATCTTGAAAACAACTTATTTCTTTACATCCTAATGATTTTTCTTGCATTGAAGATTATCTATCTAAGTTCAAAACACTCAAACTTTTACTTACAAAATGTAAAATAGAAATGAAGGATGAATGATGTATATATGGCATTCTTGTTAAGATTAGTAGTGCATAGTCTCTTTTTTCATTTACTTTTCACTCCACTAGAGAATCTCTAGGGGGTACTTACAAACCACCCTATCTTGAATCTTTTTGTGATTCTTTGATCAAAGAGAAATATAATCTCTTTCATATTGGAGTGATTATCATTGTAGTTACATATAACTAATCCTCAGTTTCCCAATAGAAGGATAAATACAAGCATCCAAAGAAGAAACATCCTCACAACAATAAGAAAAACAAGGGCCCCAAATCCTCTTAGCCAACTTCTACTCCTAATGGTGACAAAGGACCAAAATCAAAATATAAGAAGATTGAGAGATATTACAATTTTTGTGGGTGAGATGGTCATCTAGAGTCTAAATGTTTTAAAAATATGGAGGCCTTAGAAGCAGCAATGAATAAGCACAACATCAATCTTGATTATTCTTCTTCTAACTCTTATTCTCATGGACATGCACTTTATGCTTCTGGTTTTTCCTTCAATGAAAAAATTTCTTCTTCTTCATATGAGTGGCTTATTAATTCTATAGATTATTATCATATGGCTAAGGATAGAGAAAAAATTTCTACTCTTAATTAATGTAACACCAAACAAATATTTGTTGGTGATTAGAGATATCTTAATGTCGTAGGTTTTGAAATAGTTTAGTTAGATGATTATCATTTTAATTATGTATTGTGTGTTTCAATTCTATCCTGCAACCTTCTATCAATATATCAAAACACTCATTTAGGTGAAGGTAAAACAATAGAGTTTTCACCTCACCAACTTTTAATCAAGGATTTAAAATATCCTAAGAATGTCCTAGCAACTAGAATTTGTTGATGATATTACCAACACTATACAAATTTGACAACTTTAGGTCATGATATTTTCCATTGGTTTTTATTCAACTCGTAGCATTAACTTGAGCAAATTATGGCATGAGTAGTTTGGTCATCTAAACTATCACTCATTGCAGTAACTATGTAATCAAAATATGGTGATTGATATTCCTCTCATTTCTTGAAAATATGGTCCTTTTGATAGCCTTGTTATCAGCAAATATCATTAGGATAGTTTTCAAAAAGGTGTCTGTTAGCACACATTGCCCCCCTTGCAGTTTGTTCCTAGTGATTTGTGTGTTCCACTTCATTCTCCTTCTTTATTTGGGTTCAAGTAATTCTTAGATTTCAATGATGAATTATCTAAACACACTCAAGTTTATTTCTTAAAACTTAAGAGTGAATTTTTTGACATGTTTTTTCCTACAAGGCCCTTGTAGAAAAACAATATGGACATCAAATACAAAAGCTAAGAATAAATAATGGAGGTGAATATGTTAACAACAAATTTACAACTTACTATGCCACTGCACAAAGAATTCAATTGCAACATAGTGTTACATATACACCACAACAAAATGGTGTCGTTGAGATAAAAAAAAATCCCACATTAAAATAAATGGAAATTTCTATGATCCAATCTAAGGGATTAAGTATTTTGTTTTTGGGTAGAAGCCATTAATTGTACCTGTTAGTCCCTAAAGTTGCACTTGACTGTGAAAGGGCAAGCTAGGGCATCATCAGGTTATTGCAATGGTATTTTTAAGGGTTTTTTGAATACGTTTTTAGAAAATGGTTGAAAGTTGGTTCAAGGATTCAAAATAAACACATAACTCAAATGTAAAAGAAAGAAAAAATCCCACTGATTTAGTAAATGGTAGTCACCTTAATAGATCGGAAAGTAATGTAAATAAAGAAGGGAATGTATGAGAGTATATAGTTTGTTAACTCACATGTGGATTTATTATTTCAAAACATCATTGAGAAACAAGAACATGTACTTGAAAACAATCTTGATTATAAACAAAAATAGCAAAGTGTTCACTGTGTTACTTAAAATCAAGAAATTGCATGCATTGCAACAGAATAAATGAATCCAAGTAAGAAAAGAAATAAAATAAGATATGAAATAGGATCTGACCATCAACATGCATTTTCCATTTAGTATCAATATGAAATATAATCTTGTCTTACAATGGAATTTTACAAAAAAAGAGTCCTTGAAATCCAAACTAATCGACCCTCATACAATCTTTCCTTTGGCTATTTAAAGTACATAGAGAATTCCTAAAGATCCTATTTTCTAGTTTACATTTTTATAATAGGATCATGTCAATGCCTATTTCCTAGGAAAATAAGCTCAAACGAGCACCTATAATTCCTATATAGTAGTAGGCATAACATCCAATCCGAATATAGATTAGGAAATAGATTTACAAAACTGGCAAATCCCACAAAAATAGGAACCCTATCTTGTTGAGTTGTTCCATCTGAGATACCAAAAAAAATTCATTTGAACCAAACATTACAAATCAAACTGTTCATCTTTACTTTCTGGGCAATAGCATCAAACGATCAAAACTAAAGAAAAGTCTTCTTGAACTATCATGGTATGATGACAACACTAGCCCTGGTGTCTCTCTGTTTAATCTTGGTTGTTAACACAACGTTATGCCAATATAACCTTATATTGGATTCTCTTACTTATTTAAGCAATGCCTTTTGTTCTTTTCTTTTCCTTTTAAAATCTTGTATATTTTCTTGATGTTTAGCATTCCATTTCTCAACAAAATCTTTCTCTTTCTTCAATTACTTAATCATACTCTGCAGCTCCTTTACTCTATCTTTTTCCCTCCTTGATTTCACTTTAAATTATGGATATTCCTCTATAGGGGCAGTCAAATTTAGATCTATCGCATCTTGGGGTTTTCTTAATTTAATCACATATTTAGAAGATAGCCCAGAACTAAGGTCTTCATCTTTAGTGCTGTCAGAATATATGGTTTCTAGAAGGTCTTGCATCCAGTATAGTTCTGGAAAAACATCATTTATGTCATCAGAAATTGCATCTGTGCCCTTAAACACATATTCAAACACTAAAGCTTATTTTGTAGTTTCTCTGGTCATAGGTCTTCTAGACTACTGTGCAATCTTCTTTCCCTTTTCTTGTTTCTTCTTCAAGTCCTTAGATTCCTTCTCTGTTCTGTGTAAAGAAGATGTCATTGCCTGTTTTTTTATCTCCTTCTTAGATTCCTTTGAATTATATTCTATAATTATGAGATTATCCTTCTTGATGGGAGGATGAAACATTTCTTTTGAATTTAATCTAAATTTATTGGCAACTCTAGTGGAATTCCTACTAGGGAATTTACGTACAGGTGTTTCATTTTACTCTATTTTTCACCCTTTGCAATCTTCTTACCTATAAATTGTTGTTTCTGTTTGACTGGAGTCTGATCTAGACTTGTGGTGTAATCTTAATATTCATCAAATTCCCTCTTTATATCTGGATCAGGAAAGATGTCAGTCTCTTCATCCATTTTAGGCTTCTTACCTTGACTAGTAGTGTCTTTCTCATGATCTTTACCTACAGGCAAATCACCAATAGCTTGTTGGGTTTGTAATTTTATCTTGTCAGCATGACTTACCCTAGCTACAGGTGAATCTTCTTTCATTAAAACTTTGGTTGGTTGAGAGGTATGTTTCTCCTTTACAAGTTTCTTCCCCTTGACATTTTTGGATTTAGTTGACTGTAGATTCGGTTTTAAGGACCGGATTAACCAATCTCGGGATCTTTGGACTTCATTTAAGGAGAAGAGTACTAATCTTCTAATCAAACCTTGATGAAAAAGATTGCTTTTGGTTGTAGCAAAATGGGACTGGATCCTTTTAGACATCTTGGATAAAAAATTTAACAGAAAATAGGGTAATTTAAGAGTGTAATCACCATTTAAATTAATCAATAGTCTGATATGATAGAGATGAACCAAGGAAAACCTACCTTCACATGTAATGTATCTGTGGATAATTAGCAAGGCAGTGTGCCATTCTTTATTTACCCATGTTAAGCCCTAATATTGGCTCATTACCCCTTAATTGGGGCATATTATATTAGTAATGTTATTTTATTTATGTCTGCCTTAGGCCATTAGTTGTAATTATACCTCCTAGTCTCCTATATATACCAAGGAGACATTTTCATTTTGAATGATCTTGTACTTGAACATTTAAGTGGGGTAAAAGGAGTTTGCCCCTTGAAGAGGCTTATTATATGAAATTATCTCTTTTTCAATGTGATGAGTACTTTTTCTGAGGTTTTTCTATGCTATATTGATATTTGGTTCTTACCATATGGTATCAGAACTCAAGGTCTTGGGGTTTCGCTGCTCCATCTAAGACACCTTGGAATTTTCGCTATAACTTTTTTTATACAACATTTCAGAAAGAACATATCAGAGGATATTTAGTAGATGGATCAAGGTACGTTGGGTTCAAATTTCAGCTCCTGAGGCCTTATACTTTCGGAGATACAACCTGTACAAGATAGGGTTCTGGAATCATCCTGAACTGAGTCATTGCGGAATTTTCTCTATAATTTTTTTTTTGTAATGTTTTAGAACCTGAACTTCGAAGGCTATTCATAGAAATTAGTAAGGTATCTTTGGTAAAACTTTTAGCTTCTGGGTCATCTTAAATTTGTAGATTCACCCTGTGTAAGATAGGGTATCTAACTAGTCCTATTGACTAGTCTCAAGAAGGTGTTCCAGGTAAAACAATCATAACTTCTTCCTAGAGTATCCAAATTGAGTTGGACTAGTTTCAATGGATCGTGGACAGTATGTAGTATTTCTTGTACAAGTTTCAGATATTAATATCAATTTTTTTGTGCGAGGCACGTTATACAAGTGAGATCTCCTCGAAAGGCCAAAAATCAGCAAGTTGTGGGGAAGTTACCATAAATTCCACTTGGCACATCCAATTTTGATCAGACCTATGGCATTGCAAAGAAGAAATATCATAGAACTACATAAAATAAATTTTCATACCCAGAAGGGCCGAAACTTGGGAGATACAACAAGAGAAAGATTGTCTAGCAGAACCACCTCCAAATCAAGGTTCAAAAGTGATACTTGGCCAACATGCCACCCAAAAATGAACTTCTACACCAAATAAGCCTACAGACAATCCTACTTGGACTCTTGATGAAGGTGAAGAAATGCGTAGGGACATAAATGATTTACAAAAGAAGATAGTAACAAAATATGAACTACAAGAGATGGAAGCTAAGTTGGAGGCAAACATGGATGGTTTAAAAGAGGAGATCATGGAAGTATTGAAAAATTTTGTAACAGAGAAGACACCTCAAAGTGAAAATGCATCCCATTAAATTCATGATGAGGACACAAGGAAGGTGAATCAAGAATGGACAAACTCCAACTTTGGGTTGAAGACCAACAACGTTCCTAAGATCGATATGGGGAAGTTTGATGGCAAGGACCCAATCACA
>SNQJ01S0067121.1:0-31278 GCA_010110895.2 Picea sitchensis | reverse complement strand
CCAAGCGAATACATCGCAAAATTATTTGAAGAGCTCGGTGTAGATCAGAATTTCTTCTGGCGAACAATCTACATCGATGTATACATTTTCAACCTTGCCAGGAATACGAGAGATATCGATCATGATGGTAGGAGAGATACTCGCCATGTTTCCTTTGGCATAAATGTAATGCGTATAAAGTGGAACTACAACGTGACCGACTATCTTGCTCAAGGTAGATCTAAAATCATCTTGTTCGATTCTAGCAAGCTCTAGGAGAAAATAAGAGTGATGATGCATGTCATTCCATGGCCTATCAAAACCATTCATGGCCTCTATGATAGATTCATATGAAGGAAAAGTCTCATCGAGGCGGTTACATGAACAAGATGATAAAGTGGCCCACACGGGCTCTAGAACAAGATCTTCCTCGTCCGTCTATGAGGTAACAAGATCTGAATCGGTGGAAGAGTCAAGAAAAACTTGATACACTATCTATGCTACTGATAGTGGCATGGCCATTCCAGTATGTGACTGACCTTCACAAGATCCAGTCGAGGAAGGTAGGGTCCAAGGATCATTAAAATACGAAGTGCGGAAAGGAACAAACCTCTTTGAAAAAGAAGACCTACTGAACATGGCGTATATATGATGAACCAATGCCATGAAGTTGAAGGTACCCATAAGGAATGAATACATTTTGACACCGATATTCTCAGTTTTCGGCTAAGAATTGTCGATCACGGGGATTGACGGTCCAACCGATGCATTGGGGCTAGCGTACACAAAATACAACTAGTCGATCGTCACGATCTTCCCATCATGAGGAAAGCAAAGAGTGTGAAATACAGACAATACGATTGCAGTCATAACATAAGTCCAATTGCATCCTAGTAACAAGTTATAGTCGAGGGGCGCATCAACCACCTCGACATCCACCTCTACCAGCTTCCCACCTAACTGGACTTGGAAGGCAGGAGGAATACCGTGAGGGTGGAAGGAACGACCATCAAAATCAATCTACATGGTTAGAGATTGAGAAAGGGTCGGAGAGTCGAGGGATTTTAAAAAAACCAGGGACATCACACATGTTGCAGCGCCTTCATCAACAACAATACATTTGATGGTATACTTTGAGTAACCCACGTGGATTTGGAATGCCACATGGTAAGGCAAGCGAGGCTTCACATATGTGATGTCAAACTTGATAACTTTAGAGCCACAAGGATCTAGAGCTCCTAACGCAGATAGCAAGGAATTCCTCAGTGAAGGACATGTTTGGAGTACCTCAAGAGTCGACATTGCACAAGGGGTTTGACCTAGATCTTCAACAATAGAGTAATTATGGTCGACTCTAGCATTAGGATTGTGGGTATAGCAATTGAGTACTCCTTTCGGAATACAAGGCAGGGGCTCTGGTTTTTCGATCTGTAAATGAATCTCTGAAGGAGGGGGAGACTCTAGACTAGGTACAGTCTGTGGAGAACTGTAATCGTGAGACCGAGTGGCTACATTAACCTCATATTTAACCATATTGATGCATAGATGGCCATTTTATTGTGTCGGTGGTTTTTGACTCCCACTCACTGCATTTTCGGCATTCGAGGATCTTGAGGCCATGTGCTGATTATGTGGAAATGGATTAGTCAGCACAACGGGTGGTAGAGATAAAAGCCTCACAACTTCCGTAATTTTGGGGCATAAGTGGGTAAGGTGGTCGTTTGTACACAACTTGTAGGGAAAATTCACCTTCCACCTTTCTTTCTTGCCCTCACCAACATTATTATTCGACTTCTCATTATTACCATTGTCCTTGGGTTTATTTTTATTCTTCCCACCCTTACGATTGTTACCACATCCTTTCTTTTTTTTCCCTCCTGGTTGTTGGTTACCATTCGGGTTAGTCGATGACTACACATAATGTAGATCCATCGACTGAGTGGGAGTGGAGGACATAGACGAAGCTAGCCCTCCTACAGACTAGTTTAGAGGAAAATATTTCAACTAGCTTGTCACCAAGTCTGCAGATTTTACATTGGCGGAGCCTACAATGCCATCGGCATGAAGCCCGAGATTTTGTCTAGGGTCATAGTTTGACCTTGGTGTGTCTAGAAGAATCTCGTATAACATCCCAGACTGAGCATATATAATATCTAACTTCTAGGCATTACAGATCGCTTCTTCCTTAGATGGAACCCCGAATGTAGAAATATCCTTCAAAATATAAGGCCGTAGAGACTTAAGGAACTACTCTAGCAGGAATTTTGGGGGTATGTAGGGCTTGATCAACCTCTTCTATCTACGCCACTCTTGGATATGATCTGAGATATGGGTGGTTTTGTCCTAACGGAAGGCTAACAAAAGTTCTATGCCAACATCGTAATGAACTGACAATTGGAAGTGGTTGAGGAAGACTAAAATCATCTGATTAAAAGTTTTGTACGTCCCCCCTAGTAGCTCTATATACCATTTCACGGAAACCCCTATGAGGGTGCGTTGAAACAATCTTAAATGAATAAAGTCATTGTTAAGGGAATTCAAAGAGCACCAAAGGTGAAAATTAGTGACGTGGTCACCAAGATCCTCACCAGTATTTCCTTCAAATTTTGGAATATCTGAAGGAAGCTTGGTGGAGACGAGGGGCCATGTCGGATCATGATGCACAGGGTCATTCATCAATCTAGACAAGTCTGACAGATTGAGCGTGGCCATAAAAAGGAGATGGGGTTGTGACATCTAGCCCCAATCTCCCTGGAAAGATTATTGTTGGGGGAGTACAACCCATCCAGGGTTCTGGTATGCACTATGGCCCTGTCCGAGATTCTAAGACCCTCCTCCAAACTGATTCACGAGGGGTTGGTTGGGCACCATTCCAATAGAAATGTTATGATAAGGGTTGTAAAAACTGCCCCCAGCTGGATTGACTCCAGGTTAAGGGTTGCCCAAGGTATGAAACTGACCTCCTCCGAGTGTGAATTCAGAGGACAATGGTGGATTCTTCATGCCAAACGTGTTGGTCGGAATTGGTACAAAGGAGGTATGTGTAAAGGACGGACCGTAAGAAATAGATTGTCTGCTAGGTTGGCTACTCCATCCGAAAGCATTAGGACCAGGATTAGACCCAGGGTGAAAAGGAGGAAGGCCTCCAACTGTAGTAGTCATTTGTGGGATATGAGCACCACCAGACGAAAACAGAGTATGTGGAGGAGCCATGCCCCCAAGTCCAATACTAGTATTCAGAGTAGATGATGAGATGGAGGATGAAAATTGCGATGTGAAATTCAACATACCATAAGAAAAAGGGCTAGAGGCCGTAGGAATGGACTGAATATTGTAGCCCGATGAGTGACAAAGTGACCCAAAAGGTTTTGTGGCTATAGGTTTATTATTCACTATAGGACGGACATGAGTGATGATAGGAACCTCCAACACTACAACCATTGTGGTTGAAGGTGTTGAAGGAGTACCATTAACTATAGTGGGTATGGGAGTTGAAGGACTCCCAATATCTTTCTGACTCGATTCAGTACTCATCCTTGTATGATCACAAGTCTGGTAAGTGGAGGTGTGTGTACCACGTTTGATAACTTTACACCTTTTAGAAGGAAAAGACTCAAGATGCGATGGTAATTGTAAAAAGCAGCGAGACCTGTGGGGGAGATGGTCTGGCTCCACGATGACTCAAGAATTGAGATATAAAAACAAATCCTAAGGCCAACTAGTAATCAAACTGAACACCAAAAAAAAATAAACAAAAGGCCAATATGCACACAAACATGATAAAGTGGCTGAAAGGGGCCTCCCTCCCTAAAGTAGGTATGCCTCGCCCAAGAGGGGCCTGAGACTCTCTGCAAAAGATCAGAGGTATCATAATCAGTTATAAGAGCCATCGTGGTCTTAAAAACCAATCGGTTAGATCCCCATGAGAGGTAATCCTCCATAAATGTTGTGTGTTGTACGACCCTTATCTGACCCAGGATACTCGCAGAATAACCCCTGCAAGTAACCTATGTGGTACCTATGTCAAGCAACTAAGAAACCACAATATAACCGATGTGGAGGCGAATAGGCGTAAGTCAGGTCTAGCGTATGGGCAGGGTAACAAAGATCAAAACCTCGAAAGAACCACCTCTCACATAGGTAAAGGTACTAGCAAGATCCCCATATATGGATAGATCCCCAGAAATATATCTGACACTAAGAAGGTATTGGGGGGATATCCCCTCAACCAACCTCACGTGACCTCGTGCTTAACTCCGGTGTAAGCGAATCCTCCTGACACCACTAATTATACAATGGATTTAACCACTCCCTTAGTCAGACACAAATGTTGATTTAATAGCCTTGGATAAGTTTACTCACAAAATCCTATTCCAAGGCTCTAAATCCTAAGCTAGTTTGTGCACCCTAGAAAATAAAATCGTTTCTAATCAATGTTAAATTATTAGCATTGCTTTTAGTGGCCTTGCTTACTCAAAAAGGGTGTGGTTGTAAAACTAATGATGTTATGACTCAGCAAGTAAAACAAATGAATATGAATAAAATGCAAAGTCCTAACTTCAATTCCCAATAAATGATAAGCTTTTCAAAATGAAATTTTCAATTGAGTTATGCAATTCCAAATAAGATGCAATCTTTCTATACATGTACTAAGATCAATGATAATGACCCAAAAGATCAAATGCCAACAATGAAAAATGCTTAATATTTTTGTATTTTCAATATAAAAGAATGAAAATGCAAGGACTGAACAACAACTTGATATAAAGATTCTACTATATGTAAACAAAGATAAACCAAGTAGGATATCAACAAGCAAACAACCATCCCAACATGCAAGGACAATCAATGAAAAGGATGATGAGAAAGGCATCATCTGAAAATTCAACCAAAGAAAGGTTTCCTATCATTCCACAGGCGCTTAACAATCATAACAGAGACCCAAGAAGACTCAACAACCATCAAAACTTACCCAACAAACATCAAACTCAACAACCAAGAAAAAAAGGATGATGTACGAGACTGTTCAAGAGAAAACTACGTATATATGCCTCTTGCAGAAGGACAACACACGTATGTACACATTTGTCAGGTAAAAACCCACGTATATGTGTTAAAACAATGCTAGGCTAAGGATAAGGCTAAGAAACTCAGACTCAACATGAACAGAGGTTGTCAAGCAAACAGACGACAAGAAACTCAATATAAATGAGAGCAATCAAAGGAGAAACACACTCCAAACCCCGAAAAGAAGATTATATCCCCAGTATGGTCTCCAATTCTGTTACGAGGAAAATCTCTCTATGGAAAGGGGTAAACCAAAACAGACGAAAATGACTGCATAAATCAACTTTAATCCCAGGTATGATATATAAACAAATATGCTAACAAGACAAGATAAAGAACCTACCTCGTCCAAACGTTCGATGAAGTCCTCCATTGAGCACTTGACTCAAAGCAATACACTTGCAACTTGTCCTCAACAACCAAGAAATGCAAGCATATAGTGATAATATATAAAGTTAGCACGTTCAATAGCATAATCCATCAACATTCATAACAAATATTCCCATGGAATAACAATTCAAATATTTGCAGGATATTAATTGGACGAGAAAAGAGTATTTCTATTAAAATGTAATCAGTAGAAGTGAATGAATTACAAACTTTGGTGTCGGCACGGTTCGAAACCGAGAAACTAAGTCCCTTCTAGCCGGGCCTCCACCACTTCAATCCTCCACCAAAGGAAATCTCATATAAGAGAGACAATGAAGTTCTCAATCAATTAGGGAAGAGCTTGGGGGCTGAACAATGTGTTCAGACTTAAAAGGACAAAGGGATGCAGACTCAATATGAAGTGAATAATTTCTCTAGAGTAACTTTGCTCTCAAAGTTGAATTCTTCTCCTCCTTTCCACGACTTGGATATGACCCATTTATAGCCTTCAAGTGAAACTGAAGGGCTGAGTCATAATGTTTCTAGTATATGGAAGGTCAAGGATCATGAATCCTGTGACGTGACATGGAAACCTGACACTATTTTTTAATTTTGGGCACAAAACTCGATGTACACAGGTTGTAATGGTGCAACCTGCATATACACATGATGTATAATAGCTAGGGCGCGCATACGTGGAAAAATATTGTTTTTAGCTCCGGGATTTGTAAAAAGGGACCTCAAGTTTGCATAGGGAAATGGGAAAACGCCTTTTGAGCAAATTTGCATAGGGTGAGACAAATCTTGCTATAACAAACTAGGCGTCAGTCAATTCCTAAAACACCATGGGATGAAAGAGTGTGTTACCTTTGTGACACTAAGAAGGTTGAAGATGAAAAACATTTTCTCTTAGATTGTCCAGCCTATACCCAGATTAGATCTCATTTTCAAAATATTTGTCACACTACCAACCTTCCTAACCTCTTAACTCGACAAAACTATGGTAATATTGAAAAGCTTCTCTTAATGCTTTTCGAGCACAGAAACAAAATTCTAAAGAATCACAAGTAATCACTTACCCTCTTAAGGTCCGATAGACCAATTTGGTCTTAGTGGACGTTAATCATCATCATCATCATCAATTAATTTTTTTTATTTACAACCTATCCTAATTTTAAAGATGAAACTTTGGTGAATCTTACAAGTCCTTAATATGCAAACTATAAAATGTTTGGCAATATTTTTGTAAAAATATTCAAATTTCTAAGGATTTTATATAGTTTATATAAATTTTTGGCTATTTTTAAGATAAAATAATTTTATTCTATATAATTTGGGCTAATCATTTTTAGAAAAAAAATTGAACACTAATATGTTTTTGGGAAAAAGCATGAAAAATTAGTCTATAAAAAAATTTAGCCCCTAAAATTTTCCCTATCTCAATGTTGG
This sequence comes from Picea sitchensis, assembly GCA_010110895.2. Taxonomy (NCBI): domain Eukaryota; kingdom Viridiplantae; phylum Streptophyta; class Pinopsida; order Pinales; family Pinaceae; genus Picea; species Picea sitchensis. The sequence continues at coordinate 24,414 of SNQJ01S0067121.1, read as the reverse complement.
TGATGCTAAACAATTAAAAATAAAATATTACATTTATAAAATCATTTCTCATTTAACAAAAAAGTTATTATAAATAAAGGATTTTATTTTAATACAACTTTCACACAATAAAACCAAAAAAATAATAAAAAAAAGTCTTAATGTAAAAGTATTCAATCTTGTTAATAAAACAAGAAATTTATGAAAATATGTATAAATGTAAAAGTATCCACTCTCATGATAAAACACACATGGCTAAAGAAATAAAAAAGTATACATAAATCAAAATAAAATAATACTATATATGTTATTTTTTCTACTCAAGTTTAAATTTTACTTGGTGATGATGGTGATTAATATTCACTAAGAGGAAATTTGGTCTATTAGATTTTAAGAAGGTAAAATATTACTTGGAATTTTTTAGAATTTTATTTCTTTACTCAAAAAACATTAGTTTTGTTGAGTAAAAAGGTTAAGAAGATTGGTATGTGACAAATCTTTTGAAATTGAGATCTAATCTAGGAATATGTTGGACACTCTAAGAGAAAGTGTTTTTCATCTTCAACCTCCTTAGTGTTACAAAGGTGTTAGACTATTACCAATGCCCACTTTCATTATGGAGCTCATGAGAATTTGTTCTTATTTTAACAATGTTTATTTTCTTCTTCACACTAGTCAAGATATTTTTGATCTTCTAGATCAAGTTTGATCACCTTGTTATAATATATTAATTTCCATTTTCCCAACTCTTTATCATACCACAATTTCTCCTTAAAATTTGTACTAATAATATTTTTAATATTATTCTTATTTTATAATATGGTCTCTTTCTTTATTCCCAATGAGTTATTCAAGATTGAACATCCTTATACCACCCTACTTAAGAAGAAAATGATACAATAAGAATCAATTAAATCTCATAAAATATCAATTATTTCACTTAAATGTTTGAAAAGAAAACACAATATTCCAAACATTTTAAATCTAAAAGTTAGCTTAATCACTTATTATATCAAGATTGTTATAATAATATCATTATCTTGTTAAATATCTAATTTGAATGTTTGAGAAGAAAACACAATATTCCAAACATTTTAAATCTAAAAGTTATCTTAATAGCTTATTATATCATGATTGTTATAATAATATCATTATCTTGTTAAATATCTAATTTGATTTTTTATTTAAAGATTTATAACGATATGGGTTGACTTATTTTTTTATTGATTTAATTGGTGGTGATTTGGTTTGCATAATTTATGTTGAGCTTCAAATCTTGTGCTTATCTCAAAGAAACAAGTTTATAATGTTGATGTCCTTGAGAGGCAATTGGGTATGTGGTTTTACATTATTAAAATATATTCAATCATTCTCAAATTACTTTCAAAATTATTTATTCACTTGAGAAATTAGCTGTAATTTTGTTTATTTTTTTATGCTTAAACCTTTTCAACTTTATTTGGAATCTGCATGGATGCTGTTCATCTTCATAAGGAGAGTTTTCTTATTGTTAAAGTATTTAGTTAGAAATTTGATATAATAGTTAATAGATGAGCAATATCTAATCTGCTACTCATCATTGAATGGTGTAGTAGGTGGATTGTAAGTTGTGTGATCTGAAAGCAATGGTCTATAATCCACCTGCTTGCATATCCAATAACTTATAATTCACTTGTATTCAATACTGCGAAGCATGCAAACCATAGATTATCTATTTCAAACCTACCAAATGTATATGATTTTACCTGTACTTGGTTGTAGAAAAAAACTAAGAAAACCATCACATCAAAATTTTAAGAAAAAATGGAGTAAGCTAAGAGCAATCTTCCCTCTCTAGTTTTGTTTGGCAAAAAAATGGACCTGAATTGGGCCAAATTTGCAAGAGTAGTCTGAGTTACCCATGGATCAATGTTCCATGTATTTCAGAAGCTGACCCCAAAGATTATGCACCATTTTAAACCAATCCAGATGCTCAAAAAAGATCAAATTTCTAAATTGATTGGAAATTTAAAAACAAACGACCTAAAAAACTGAAAAAATAACTCCCAGAAAAAATTACTCCAGAGTTAACCCACTCCATTAAAAAAATAACTCACTACAGATTCTTCATCATTATTTTTCAAAAGACGACAATCGACATCTCATCGAATCTGGGCATCTGGGCCATCCTTATATATCAAATTAATTAATTGGATTGGTGTTTCTTCATGAAAAATACTCTCTCCTTTTTCGCTTATACCATGAATTACATGCTGCCAGACGTTTTCTCTATACCATCGGTCACAAGCTGCCGTGTGTTTTATCCATATCACCAGTCAGAGAGTGCCATGGTTATTATTGTCATCAAGACACGACAATGGCGGGCTTCTCATCATGCTCATCCTCGTTTTCAACGCCGCCTTAGGCGACTCCACGTGCTCTGCGTCCCAGCTTCTCCTACTGCTGAATATACCCATTGATTACAATGTTCTCTTACAATATATGATACATTCAGAGTCTGAGCAATGGAAGTCTGAAGATACAACAGCGTGGTGCGTGAGTAGTGGTGAACTCAGAGAAATTTCGTATTTCGATGGCGGCTTTGATGAGCATGGTTTTCGAAGCAAGAGTTGGTCCTGCGTCCCATCTCATTGATGAACACCACCTGGCACTGTACCGCCAGACAAATTTCTCCGAGTTTACTGACTTCCAAGGACTGAAAGCAAGGGCATTCCTGGATAACGACGACACATCAAAGCAGAAATTGACGAGGATCACGATGAAATTCTCTTTCAACTATTATTGAATATACGACTCGACGATCGATAAATCATTGCAAATGACAAAAACAAGCTGGATTATTGTTTGGTTTATTAATTTGTATTAAATTGCAGAATAAGTTGGAGCCACAGATTATCTTGGAGCTAGGTATGAAGGCTAAAATCCAGAGCAGTGATTCCAACCACCCGAAAACTACATTTCATCCACCCGAAAACTACATACCATCCACTTATATTGTAACAACTGTATATGCACCACAAGATAGCCATGCATGCAAAGGCTGCTTCCCTTAGCTCCCCGGGTGGATCAGTTCCCTATATGTGATCATTGCTCCTCATTTTCATCTTGCACATGGCAAGCAGCCTCTTTAAGTTTGAGAAGGCGGCTCAATCCTTGGTTCCCTTCATTTGCTTTTCATCCTCTTCAGTTTTTCATTCTGCATAGAGCATGCGGCCTCTTGAAGGAGAAGATCGTCGATGTAGCTCAAACTTGTTGCATTGCATATTTGGGTGGGTTAGCAAACTTTGCAATTTATCTAAGTGTTTTTTTAACTCTTTTCCATAGATGATTAATGGGCATATTTGAGATCCATAATGACTCAATCATACTCATCATGAGTACTCTCTTCACATGGAATTGAATATGCCCCTCAAAATGTTTAAATGTCTCACTGTCACACGCCCACAAATTGCTTGAGGATCCAACTCAACTTGGCGCACCCAAGTCGTTCGACACATGGGGTCGTGCGGCACTGTGATGTTTCCTTTCGGTAGCTTGACCAAACTGAAATTACTTCTTCCGGACTATGCCTAACTCAAGACACACCCATACTCTCCCTTGAGCCAATCGTGCCAACTACACTTGTGTTCTTTACTTATACAATTACACAGTACTTATACTGAGCCAATTACACAACCAATAACATGCAACCATTCATACACAAGAGACACAAATATGGTTGGGCGACACAAGATGTGTCTAACACCCGTATAAGACTTTATATACAAATTTTGTTGCAAGGATTTACAAAGAGGAGCTCGCAACTCAATACATAGATATACAAGAATTCAGCTAAGTCACATCTTGACTTGCCTACTTGCTCATACACCCAAGTTTTCCTGTCACAACCTGAGTTTGACTGTCGTAGTCTTCTCTCCATTGCACGCACCACCCTGCCTGACCTTCCCACCTCTCTATGGTGTGCCTTGCCCAAGACACCCAACGAGACACTAAGCCAAGCCTTCGCACTTCACCTTCATCTTCGTCAAAGTTCGTCTCCCCTCTTCCCAAGTCACAAACCTCACTCTCCAACTCGAGTTGTGATGATGAGATGTGTTGCCTCTAGCTCATGCGCCTTGTGTTCTTTATATGGACTCCAATCATCTCCTTTGTGAATCGTTGTGTCCTCTAAGGTGTCGTGCCCCTTTGCGGACCAACACACCCAAACGAACCGTCATGCCCCTTCGTAGACCAACGTGCCCATAAACATGTGCGCTCATTGAACCTTCACATCCTTTCGAACTAGTGTGCCCCATGCCACCATGCCCCAACCTCTTTGGTGCACCATTACCTTGTGCATCTCCTTGAACATGTCGACGTGACTCTTCGTGGGTGTGTCAATGGGGTCATCCAACCTCTCCAACACCCCATGCTTCTAAGGGCAGACGAGTCCACTCCTTGGGCACGTGCCCAGGTTTCCTAACCCAAGTCCTCATCCTCTGTCGTAAGGTAAGTGAGGTGTGTGCCCACTTGGGTCTTCACATCACCATTGTGCGTCCAAGGTGCTCCTACCTGCGCCTATAAGACTTCATTTTCCCAACCGATTGCATGCCCCTTATGTTCTCTTGACCAACTTGCTGTCGAGTCTTCCCAAGGAGCATCCACACTCATTGGGTGTTGCAGAGGGATTTACATCCTCCCCCACCTAAATTCACTGTCGTCCTTACAACACCCTAAAAATATACCATCTCCACCTTCTGCTCGAAGTTGTGCCTCCATCACAGCCAATCCTCACGGAAACTCCAAGTTTCATGCCAAATGAAATCCAAAAATTTCTTGTGAAGTGGAAACCCCAAGTTTCCACAAATCAACCCAAATACACACCTCCCAACTCCAAATGATCTGTTGCTCAAGTCAATATGCTCGCTTCACCTAAATCTAAGGATGAAATTCACCTAACTCTGTTGCAATATCTTGTCACGATGTTGTTTCCTTGCCATTATCTGGTTTTGTTGTTGTTGTCGCTAACTTCTGCAATTGATTGTTTCCCACTTCTCTTCAAAAAATCGCTCTTGTTGAACTCCTTACGACTCACTACTGTGATCATACTACAACTCAAGTCCATGCCTATGTGCACTATCAACCCTTGCATCTCAAACTGGTTGAGTAGCTAATCCAACCATCGCACTCAATTTGTGAGCATGCACATCTCCATGTCCTCATACTGCTTTTCTATCTGCAACTACCATCACCCTGTCCAACCTAAAATACTAAGGAAAAGTCCTACACCTTTCCCCTAGCTGCCAAGTTGCCTCACTAACCTAACACTCCAATCTACTGTCAAGCTGCCTCTCCACAACCCAACACACCAACTGTTGTCTTCACTGTTCAAAAGTGAGGTTGTCTCCCAACTCCAACTCACTAAGTCATGTCCACATGAGTTTGATGCAATTCCCTCCTCCAAAGCACCCCACACCACACTAACTTCTTCATGAAAATGCATATCTCCAAGACTGTGATGACACCTCTTCACAAGGAATCCAAGGCCACGCTGCATGCTTCTTGGTAGCGTGCCAAATCTTAGTCTTCTCAACGAATAGAGTGTACCCAATAGCCACCACCAAGGATATTGGTGTACATAGTGTCAGAATCGTGCTCCATGCGTAAGTACCTCAACACCAACTTGACTTCCTTCAACGTGCTTCCCAACTCCTCAATTCATTTTGCACTTAGTTGAAAGTCGTATATCCCCATGGATTTTCTACAAAAGTTCACAATGGATGCAAGGTGTTCATCTTCCATCCTCACTTCTTTTGCATTTGACACCAAGTCTGGCTAAGTGAGTGCCTCCATGCACTACTCCATCTCAAAACTTAGAGTTTTTGTTGAAAGTGAGTCTTCCAATCGATTTTCCTCAACCCCTTCGCAACTATGTTGGCAACAAAGCGACTCGGGTTACATCTCCTATGAGATGACATTGGAAAGTGTTGCAACGGTTGACTTCAAATCATCCTTGCGCTCTTGTTTATAACACTGAAGGCTTCACAACCGATATGTCTTCTTTGAGACACAATTCATCGAAGTCTCCATTGTTGTCAACATTTTTTTTCTCTGGCCCAATCCTCACAAAGTCACCATGGTTGAACTCACCCCTTGTTGTTGCATCCCGTTGCAAGGTCTGTCCACACTTCCACCAACTCCCTCAATCAACTTGATTACAAACATCCTAGGTATTCATCCAAGCTTCCTATTCATTTTCATGGGCATACTTGGAGTTTTGGATTTGTCTAAAAACACCAAGAAACCTGTGTGCAAGAGTGGAATTGCCTTGAAAAATATGAGAAATTCCTTCCCTAAGATCAACACATGATCATCTAATGGAGAAACCATCAAGTCCCAATTTCCAAGCCAACCTCCAACTCTCAAATGTGTAAAGTGAACCACCCCAACTTTTGGTTCCATTGTTGAGTTGACCACCTTGTAGATGGTTGTGTTGCTCTCATACTTACGAAGGAGTGAATTCACAGTCCGCTCACTCACAAAGTTGTAGGTCACATTGGTGTCCACCAAAGTAGCCACCTTCACCCCACTCACAGTCACATTCACAAAGAAAAGTCATTTTCCTTCACCATGCAAACATTGTCCACAACCTCTATCTTTGAACTCATCTAGACGTGTTGCCAAAGCGTCCACCACTTCCAACATCTCCTTTGAAGGTGCAACATTTTGGAATACTTCCACTGTGTTGGAAATCTTCTCGCCTTCCTACTGCACTTGGTCTTCTTCCAACCATTCCAACTTAGTCTTCATCAGACAGTTTGTTGCGAAGTGGTTTTCATTGCAAAGAAAATACTGAACAAGTCTTCCTCTGCGATCAAGCAACTTCTTCCTTGTTGTGACATCTCCTTTTCCTTAGGCATCCTCCTTGTTGAGCAACCCCAACCTTGGCATATTCCTAGACTTGGCTCCATCCAAAAATTCCCTTGTTTCATTGTCGCAAAATTTTAATTGTTCCTCGATCTTGCACATCTTCCTCAATTCTTCCCATGATTGCACCAAGTTTCGATACAAAACCTCCATTCTATTTTTCCATGTCCCATCATCACAAGATTTCCATCATGCAATCTCAAGAATCCTCTTTGAGCCTTACCGACACTGCGTCAAAATTCTCTCACAATGTCTATCCTATCCTTCCATTCATGCACACCTTCTATCTCTTGGGTTGAGTTGAGCCTTGGATCACATCGTACAACTCTACTTGCGTGTGTCCAATTTTTCCTTGCTCAACTCTTCATTTTTTGTTTGAAAAATTTGTTCCTTGGTCACTTGCTGCACCAAGACACTTGCATGATACTGCCCCAAATATTCCCTCAAAAGTTTCTTGACACACCAACTCACCCAACTATTTCACAACCCTTCACATAACTTGTTGTCACATTTAAATTCGCTCTGCTTGTCTAGTGCAGTGTCCAACATGTCGATGAATTGAGCCAACAACCCCAAATTCATTCAAACTTCAACTCTATGATGAACTCTGCGATGAGTTCTACAACGTTCGCCTTGTCCAAGTGCTTCGGTTCACCCATGAACTCTATTCTTGATCTGCACAAGGTGTGTGCCCAGAAATTTCCCACAAGTTACAACTTCATCCACAACTTGACCTACCAATAAACACTAGCTTGTGCCATAAGCTTGATACTAAATGTCCACCAAAGTCTACGACCAAGCTATCTTTGCGATGGACCAATTCGTTTCATTGGACTTTTCACCAAAATTGCTCCGATACCATCTATCAAGGAGGTGATAGTGGAGAAGAGCTCACAAATTTATCTTCAAAGTTTTCTCTGATACCATCTATCACAAAGGTGTAAGTGGTGAAGAGCTCACCAAACTATCTTCAAATTTTTCTCTGATACCATCTGTCATGCACCCACAATCTACCCGGGGATCCATCTCAATTTGGCGCACCCAAGTCACCTGACACTTGAGATTGTGTGGCACTATGACATTTTGTTTCGACAACTTGACCAAACCAAAATTACTTTGCCCAGACTCACCTCACTCAAGATGCACCCATTATCTACCGTGACCCAATCGTGCCAACTACAGTTGTGTTTATTAATTAAACAATTACATAGTTCTTATACCTAGCTAATTACACAACCAAGATCTTGCGACCATTCATACACAGGAGACAAAAATATGGTAGTGTGGCACAAGATGTGCCTAACACCCGTACAAGACATTATATACAAATGTTGTTACAATGATTCACAAAGAGGAGATTGCAGCTCAATACATAGATATACAAGAATTCCGCTAAGTCACATCCTAATTTTCCTACTTGCTCATAGACCCAAGTCTCCCTGTTGCAACCCGAGTTTGATTGCCGTAGTCTTCTCCCGGTCATGTGCATTTCCTCACCTAACCTTCGTGCCGCTCTGTCATGCACCCTTCCCAAGAAACCCAACAAGACACTAAGACAATCCTTCGTACTTCACCTTCATCTTCATCAAACTTTGTCTCCCCTTTTCCCGATTCACAAACCTCACTCTTCAACTCTATTTGTGATGATGAGATGTGTTACATCCATCTCATGCACCTCAGTTCTTTATATGGAATCCAACCATCTCCTTTGCAAACCGTCATGTCCTTTGGAGGGTCATGCCCCTTCATGGACCGACGCACCCAAATGAACCAACATGTTCCTTCGTGGACCAAGGTGCCCATGAACCCATGCACTCATGGAACCTTTGTGTCCTTTCAAACCGGTGTGCCCCATGCCAACATGGCCCAACCTCTTTGGTGTTCCATTTCCTTGAAACGATCAACATGATTATTCATGGGTGTGTCGATGGGATCATCTAACCTCTCCAATGCACCCATGTTGCTAAGGAAATATGGGTCCACTCCTTGGGCATGTGCCCAAGTCACCTCGTCCTTTCCCAAAGGCAACCCAAGTCCTCATCCTCCATCACAAGGAAAGTGAGGTGCATGCCCCCTTGGGTCTGCACATCACCTTCGTGCACCCAAGGTGCTCCTTACTGTGCCTATAAGACTTTGTTTTCCCAACTGATTGCATGCCCCTTATGTTCTCTTGACCAACTTTCCGCTAAGTCTTCCCAAGGGGTGTCCACGCTTGATGGGTGTCGCAGAGGGATTTACACCCATCATTAATGTATTTGGAATATTCTTGGAATTTTTTTTCCAGTGGTTTCCCTTCAGTTTAATCAGGTTTTTAACACATAAATGTGTGTATTATTTTCCTCAATACTAATATTGGGAAGGAGCGATTAATACATGTTGTCACAAACTCTTCTAGTGATCTATCCAATTCAATTTGTGTCCAATCCTTCTTGTAGTTGATATCCTTAGTCTATAAATCTACAAATGAAAATTGTAGGGAAACGCAAGTACTGCCCATGATACAAAGTTGAAACAAATGCATGGAGTGTTATTCATGTCCCTTCTGGTGAGAATAATTGCTTGCCAATCGACCACAACATCATCCAATATGTGAATTTCCATTTGAAAATGATGAAGGAGAAATAGAGATTGTATCATTAATAGAGTCCAAAGAAAAAGTGGAGTGCATGTTTGGGCTGAAGTGGTATCATGTGAGAAATTGAGGAAAATAGGAGGGCTTTGTAGTGTGTCAAAACGTCAATCACCACCCTTTGGAAAAACTGTGTGAAAGTAGAGGAGCTCTAGGTCTTGAAACATTGATGTCTTTGGAAGAGTTGTTGGCCTATGGGTGGTTTCCGCAACTCACAAAGCTTTGAATATTGTGTTTGTGGATGACATGAGATACCACATTTTTCATTTGTTGAATATTTAATGGCATTTGAGGAGCTTGATGCATGTGACTGTCCTATTGTCTTAAACGACAATGACGTGTAAATACTTATTTCTATTTTTAGAAAAATAGTTGTAGATATTTATATTCATTATAAAAATAATGAATATGGTACTTTCATAAATGCTATAAAATACATTACTCGATAAAAATACTTCCCTCTATCATGCATAGAAAGTCATGGAATGCCACAACTTGCAACGATTTTCACTATTTGCTTGGGTGAATTTAGGGAAGGTGAAGGTGTGAGAGGGTTCTTTAGCTACAACCATGGATTTTACATGGAATTCATAGAAAAATAGCATCTACCATGGCCTTTTCCCCACTTGTGTCCATTTTTAGACATCATTTTTCTTCCTTGTTATAAAAAAAATTGGCAAACCACAACAAGCCTAGCAAATCAAATGTCGAGAAAGTATGTATTCAATAGCCTAGAGTATCTCAGGAGTCTAGAGACATCTTGGACTTAGCTTGGAGTTAGGTGATAGATAGTTGAATATAATGGATTCAAGAGCCTAGAGCATCTCATGAGTCTAGTGACACCTTGCACTTAGTTTAAAATTGGGTAATAGATAGTTGCATATAAGGGATATACAATATAAGCACGTGGCACCTTAAAATCAAAGAACAAAATCATGTTGCTTCATTTTTCTATGCATCTTAGAAATGTAGTCTATGGTAACACCATCCCATTTCCACTCAGGAATGGGCAATGGCTATAACAATTCAATGGATGTCTATGCTCAACATTTACCCTCTGACATCCCATGCATCTAGCTATATAATCAACCACATCTTTATTCATATCTGGCCGAAAATAATGACTTCTCAATGTTGCAATTGTTTTCTAATACCCTATATGTCCAGCATAAGGCACATCATGAATCTCTTTTAGCACTGAATTTCTCAACTCTTGAGAATTGGGAACATACAATTTGTTCTGGTACAAGAGGATTCCTTCCTCTTCCAACACATAATCTTTACATTTCAACAATTTATTATCTTGTTGTAATCTTTCTTTAACTTGTAGATAGTGTTGATACGAAATTGCAGCTCTCGTAATTCTGCCTTTTAAATCTAAGTTGTTCATGCTAATGATTGTAGCATGCATCTCACACACCCTCTTATTGAGTGGTTCAACTACTTTGTTTTCTTTACCTTTAACATGATTTATGTCAAAGTCATATTCACTGAGAAATTCCAACCATCTATCTTGTTTGACATTTAATGTGGGTTGCTCAAACAAATATTTTAGACTACTGTGGTCTGTCCTCAACTCGAATTCTCTGCTCATCAAATAATGGTCAACACCAAAGAACATGACTAGGACTGAAGATACCCAATGGAGTTTTTGTCCCAATTCCAAAGAGTTGGAGTGGAGATGCCAAAATAGTGAAAAATCCACTATTTCGAACCACTCTTTGGGGAATTTTGAGATTTTCAGAGGAGGAAAAGGGACCCCAAATCACAAATCTGAAAAACTTTAGTTACTCATCATTTTGCCTCCATAGTAAGCCACACAACTTTGTCTTGGTGAAAAGTTACCAATTTTTCTCAGTTTGGGAGATAACTATTTTGGCTAAAATTGAACTCTGGGAAAAGTTGAATTTCTCTTTCAACTCTTATTGAATGTACGACTCCACGATCGTAAATCATTGCAAATGACAAAAGCAAGTTGAATTATTTTTTTGTTTATTAATTTGTATTAAATTGTAGAATAAGTTGGAGCCACAGATTATCTTGGAGCCAGCTATGAAGGCTACAATCCAGAGCACTGAGTTCAACCACCCGAAAACTACATTTCATCCACTTGTATACCATTTGAGTTTAATTAGACTGAACCCAAATCTACAAGTTTTATGGGCCCTTCTATATTGTAACTACATCAATTTTAATTTTTAGAAACTTCATTTCATCTAGTTGTTTACACTGAAACCAAACCCGATATACACGCTTTATTGGTCCTTCTATTATTGCAACTTACATCAATTCTAACTTAGTGTGAAAAATTAAAAAATATTTTCATTTACAGCCAGAAATTAAAGAGAGTTAAAGTATATTTTATATTTAAATTGAAGAATGTTAAGTCTCTTTTATAATTTTTAAGATAATTTTAACAGTAAACACTAATGACATGTAATATTATATATTTAGGCAGATAGGTTATTTTTAAGACTTTGATAGTCCAAACAATCGAAGTCATGCATCTCTTAGTGTACCTTAATCTTCCATTTGTCAGTACATGTTAACCTCCATCTGCATGTCTGTATAAGAACATCCATCATTAGTTAGCTCATCTTGTGGATCGATAGCCATGCATGCAATGGTTTCTTCCCTTAGCTCATCGTGTGGACTAGTCCCCTATCGTTGCTCATCATTTTCATATTTCATAGGGAAAGCAACCTCTTGAAGTTCGAGAAGGCGGCTCAATCCTTGGTTCCCTTCATTTGTTTTTCATCATCTTCAGTTTTTCATTCTGCATAGAGCAAGCGACCTCTTGAAGTTTTACAAGATCGTCAATGTAGGTCAAACTTTTTTGCATTTCATATTGCGTGGGTTAGTAAACTTTTCAATTTATCTAAAGTTTTTTTTAATTATATATACTCATCACTAGTACTCTCTGTACATGGAATTGGATATGCCCTTCAAAATGTTCCATTGTCACATATCCATAGTTTTCTTGGGGATCCAAATCAACTTGGCACACCTAAGTTGTCCAACACCTTGGGTCGTGCGACACTGCGAAGTTTCATATTGGTAGCCTGACCAAACTGACATTACTTCGTTTGTACTACCCCTCACTCAAGACACACCCATACTCTCCCTTGAGCCAATCGTGCGAACTACACTTGTGTTCTTTACTTAAACAATTACATAGTTATAATATTGAGCCAATTACACAACCAAGAACATGAAACCATTCATACACAAGAGACACAAATATGGTTGGGTGGCACAAGATGTGCTTAACACCCATATAAGACTTCATATACAAATGTTTTTGCAATGATTTACAAAGAGGAGCTCGCAACTCAATACATAGATATACAAGAATTCAGCTAAGTCACATCTCGACTTGCCTACTTGCTCATACACCCAAGTCTTTCGGTCACAACTTGAGTCTACCTATCACAATATTCTCTCCATCACACACACCACCCTACCTGACCTTCCCACCTCTCCATGGTGTGCCTTTCCCAAGACACCCAAAGAGACACTAAGCCAAGCCTTCACACTTCTCCTTCATCTTCGTCAAACTTCGTCTCCCCTCTTCCCAAGTCACAGACCTCACTCTCCAACTCGATTTGTGATGATGAGATGTGTTGCCTCTAGCGCACATGCCTTGTGTTCTCTATATGGACTCCAATCATCTCCTTTGTGAATCGTTGTGTCCTTTTAGGTGTCGTGCCCCTTTGCGGACCAACACACCCAAACGAATCGACATGCCCCTTCATAGATCGACGCGCCCATGAAACCTTTTGCTCATTTAACTTTCACATCCTTTCGAACTGGTATGCCCCATGCCAACACACCCCAACCTATTTAGTGTGCTCTTGCTTCATGCATTTCCCTGAACAGATCGACCTGACTCTTCATGGGTTTGTCGATGGGGTCATCTGATCCAGGTGGATATTGGTGGCCACCCACCTATTCCACTTGGACACTCACCATTGTTTCTTTCAGTTTTTTTGTTTCCTTAATTGTAGCACAATTTACTATTTTTGGCAGTTTTTCGGGTCCTGAACTTCTGGAGGCGTTTTGAGGCCTGAAACGACGTTTTTTTGGCATGGTCCGATTGATTAATACTGGTTTGCTCCAGACCATGATATTTGTTGTCAATAGTTGTAGTCACTAGATAGATATTTCTAACGATGTATCATATGCGTCAAACAGAGATAGTATGCCAAAGTTACGGCCCCAGGAAATTGATGTACCAATTTACCCCGATGGGGCCCATATTCTGGCATTTCATCTCCTAGAGTTAGGTTTTTGGATGTTTAGGGTTTCGATTGTTTCTTAATAATATATAAGACTTCGAGTCTCATTGTAACACATATTTCAGAGGCCTATAGCTGCCACATCTATTCTCAAAGATAAGTTACCAACGCCCTAGATAGGTTATTTCTATTTTGTCTGTAAACAAATTTCAGTTCATTGATATTAATGAAATGAAGTGTTATTTCCACAACATCTTTGTATTCATGGTTATTTGTGTATTCTGTTGTGTTCCTACATAAATTCGGATCAGTGGTATCAGAGCAGTCTACTCTTTCTCAATTCCTCTTTGCATGTCCCCAACGAGGTCGGGGTATAAGGAGTTATGGCTCGATCTGGTTGAACCTTTGCAAGATCAGTCTCACAAACCCTGACGACCGCCCATGGGGGACAAAAATAAAGACGAGGGAGTAGGAGATCCTATCAAAATATTGCTCGAGGAGGCCCTTGAAAAACAAAGGAACGCGATGATGGATAACTTCGGCCAGATCCTTCAACGATTTCCCACTAGCGGCGCATCTGCATCCAACAACCACTCTAGAGGCGCAACCCCTTTTAAGGTACAAGTAAACTTTGAAATTCCTCTATTTGATGGCCAAATAGATGCAGACGCCGCAGATAGATGGTTGAATCTCTTAGAAGGATATCTCTCGGTTCATGACTTTTTCGACCAGGAGAATATTATTTTTTCACTGCTCAAAGTCGCCCCCCATGTCAAGGACTAGTGGGAAACCTACTATGAGAAAAAGGATGAGGAGGAACCCTCTCTATTCACGACCGTACCCACTTATAATTATTTCTGATATGCCATCAAGGAACAATATTATCGACGTTTCGAATCCAAATCAGGATTCATCATCAGGACTAATCGTCAATTTCAAAGCTTGTTGATCTTGGTCAATTAATAGTGGATGCATGACAGTTTGAGATTATAATTAGGTCGGCTATCTGTAACACCTTATTTTTATAACTAAGGAAAAATTTAAAAATCAATTTAGAATTAATAAATGATGATAATTAATAATAATGAATAATATTTCATAATTCTAGGTTTTTTGAAATAWTATTTCAAAAAACCTAGAATTATGAAATATTATTCATTATTATTAATTATCATCATTTATTAATTCTAAATTGATTTTTAAATTTTTCCTTAGTTATAAAAATAAGGTGTTACAGATAGCCGACCTAATTATAATCTCAAACTGTCCTGCATCCACTATTAATTGACCAAGATCAGCAAGCTTTGAAATTGACGATTAGTCCTGATGATGAATCCTGATTCGGATTCGAAACGTCGATGACAAAAATGACACCAACTGTGGATTATCTGGAAAATAACTTTGAAACTACTCACCATAGAAATCTGAAAACAATATTATCCCGTGGGGAGCTATGAGGACAAGTACATACAATGGAATATGCCATGACAACAAAGGGATCAAGATGTGCATGAGATGACGAATCTGTTCCATACCATACGCACAAAGTCGGGTATCAAATATTCAGAGAAAAATTTGGTGTTGAAGTACCACTGTTGTCTACACAGATACATTCAAGAGGAAATGGAGTTCCTGAACATCTCCTCACTTGGTATGACATACTGGTATACTGCCAAGATTGAACAGAAATTCAAATAGAAGAAGAGAGACTTTGGATCTGTGAATCAAAAGCAAGCGAAAGGTGCCCCAAAACCGCAAAACAAAGGACAAAGCCAAGGCATGGCGACTCAAGACAACTTGCCAAATCTACAAGAAAATAACAACACCGCGAATCCAAAAAAGGACATGGGAAAGTTGTGTGAGTTCCATAAGAGATCCACTCACAACACAAGTGAGTGTTGGGGCAAACAATCAATGGCGACCGAGATGAGGGCTTCTGAATCAGATGCATGCTCCGATGCTGAACCAGAACTCGAGAAGGGAAATGACAGAGGGAAGCATATTATCGATGTAGAGCCCAATGCCATCATTTCCACCACAAAGATCTAAAAGGAAGAGCCAAAATATCCATAGGAGGAGGAGTGTCTCTTCCACTCCTAGATGTGGGTAAAGGGTTCCTTGCTACAGTTCATTTTCGACAGTGGGAGCCAAAAGAACCTCATTTCAGTAGAGGTTGTGAAGTGGTTGGGCTTGCTGACCACAACACACCCACAACCGTACACCATCAGGTGGCTTCACCAAGGACAAGATCTCAGTGTCAGCCAACAATGTCACCTTCCCTACAACATCAAGCCCTTCACCGATGAGGTATTATGTGACATTTCTCCTCTTGATGTTTATGATGTATTAATAGGCTAACCACACTTGTGGAAGTGACATGTTGTGTATCAGTCCCAACCTCACCCTGTTATTGTTACCTTGGTAAATAAGTTGTATAGGATACAAGAGGTACCATCGCCTACTGCTATCTCTTTGGTTACTGCAAAACAATGTAGTAAGCTCATTTCCAAAATCGGGAAATTTGTTTTCTTGATGATTCACCCTCAGGAAAAGAAGAAGAATGTGGCCATGACCTCTAGAGAGGTCTCCTCCACACGACAAAAACAAATGAACAATTTCGTGGAGGAGTACCGAGACATCTTCATCTCACCCGCAGGGGTGCCTCTACACTGTCAGGTCAAGCACCCCATCGATCTGATCCCAGGTGCGTCGCTGCCCAATGGACCGATCTATCAACGCTCTGTTCTGGAGAATGATGAAATCAAGAGACATATTCAGGAGTTGCTGCAGAAAGGTCACATCCGGCCAAGTTCATCGCCATGTGGGAGCCTGGTTGTGTTAGTGAAAAAGAAGGATGGGACTTGGAGACTCTGCATTGACTATCGGGCGTTGAACAAGATCACTGTCCGGAATAGGTACCCTATCCCACAGATTGATGACCTTCTGGATCAACTCAAAGGGGAAAAATATTTCAGCAAGACCGACTTGAAGTCCGGGTATCATCAGTTACCAATCAAACCGTCTGATGTGTGGAAGCCTTCCTTCAAAACCAAGGAGGGCCTTTTCGAATGGCTGGTCATGCCTTTCAGGTTGATGAATGCTCCCGCAACCTTCATGAGGCTAATGGACGACATATTGCGGCCATTCACCAACTCATTTTTAGTAGTGTACTTGGATGACATCCTGATCTTCAACCAGACTTGGGAAGAGCACCTCCACCATATCCGACAGGTCCTCCAAACACTGTGGAAACACAAGTTGTGTGCCAATTTGGAGAAGTTCATTTTTGGCATGACCCAGGTTCAATATTTGGGATACATTATTGATGAGCATGGGGTGCATGTGGATCCAACCAAGATCCAATTCATCCGGGATTTTCCAACCCTGACCACTCTAACAGAGCTTTGCAACTTTCTAGGTCTTGGGATTCTCTCATATCCCTTGGCCCTTGAGTCAAGTCACAAAGGGAGGAGTGAAAGAAAAATTCCGTTGGTCAGAATCTCAACAGAAGGCATTCGTAGAATTGAAACATCGTCTCTACTATGCCCCATTTCTCACATTACCAGACTTGCAACAACCATTTGAGATCAAGATAGATGGATTTGACTATGCTATTGGGTCAGTTCTTACTCAATAGGGGCATCCAGTGGAATATCGCAGTGCGACACTGTCCGAAAGTATCCCACTTATGACAAAGAAATGTATTCCATTGTGCAGGCTTGACAATAGTGGAAGCATTACATTTTGGGGAAGGAAATGATCATCCACACAGACCATTGACCCCTAAAGTTCATACAGACACAAGGGAAGTTCCAGAATGATCGCCATCAGAAGTGGTCCACATATCTGCAACAATTTCTTTTGAACATCAAGTACAATAAGAGAAACACCAATAATGTTGCAGACTGCGTCATCCGACCACCGATCGTGCCGATAACCACCGTGCTCAACTCTTGTGGGCACGAGACTTCTGATTGCCCGCTTCTCTACAGGAGCGATCTAGATTTCGACCACACATACAAGGCGCTCTTGGAGAGTAATCGAGTTCCAAATTTCCACCTCCAGGATGCGCTACTATGTCACCTGGGACACTTTTGTGTTCCTTCAAGCGAGCATGCCAAGATGATTTGGAAATCGCACTATAGTCAATTCGTTGGGAATTTCAGGGTCGAGTAAAAGGTGGTAGTACTGCAAAAGTATTTCTATTGGCCAAATCTTCGACATGATGTTAGGAAGTACATTTGATCCTGCACTGCCTGCGCCATAGCCAAAATGACCATCAAGAAGCAAGACCTATATACTCTGCTGCCTACCCCTAGTCGACCTTGGGAATCCATCTCCATGGATTACATGTTGGGCCTTCCTTCTACTAAGCATGGAAATGACTGTGTTTTCATGGTCATCGACATATTATCGAAGATGTCCATTATGGTGGCCTGCAAGAAGAATATCACAACAGAAGCCACTGCTAAACTCTTCTTTGAACGAGTGTGGGTACACTTTGGGATCCCACAGCCTATCATCTCATATCGGGACAATAGGTTCCTCAGTACATTTTGGTCCAGCCTCTGGTCAATGCTGGACACCAAGCTCACCAAGTCCATAACTTTCCATCCCCAAACTGATGGCCAGACAAAGGTCATCAACAGGATGATCGTACACATTTTTCACATGTACAACTCAAAGAATCCACGCACATGGGATGAGAGCCTCCCCTATGTACAACATAGCTATAACCGGGCCCTCCACAACTCAACTGACCACAACCCCTTTCAGGTGGGCTTGGGATTCCAACCACTATGTCTCATTGATGTAGCCATACCATTTGCAACTACTCAGGTTGATTCAACTCATGTCTAGTCTGAAGCTGCCAAGGAGAACAACTTCATTGAGCGCATTCAACACATTCTCCAACAGGTTCATGAAATATTGGACAGAGTCAATGCTAAATACAAGCAGCTGCATGATCAACATTGGGTGCAACACAACTTCCAGGTGGGCGACAAAGTGTGGCTACATTTGTAGAAGGAGCACCTCGCTGGACCCCACCACAACCTTCACCCTCTCCGATATGGGCCATACACCATCACCAAGACTGTAGGGGACAATGCCTTCGAGATCAGTATCCCACCATTCCTTGGTCTGCACCCAATGTTCATTTTGGACCACCTTCAACCTTACTTTCCACCTCTACTGGACACATCCGACATGGAAGAACAACTCACACAAACATAGTTAAACCCAGACTGCATGGAACAAGCCAGAATTGATAGACTTATGGACACACAGATCAAGAACACCCGCCAGCAGAGGATCCAACTATATCGAGTTTTCAAAGCAGGACAACTCCTTCACCAGGGCAAGTGGCTCACCAGGGACCAAGTTCAATAGAAGTTTCCTCATCTCATGGAGGAACTCAACGCAATGGGGACCATTGCTTCCTAAGGGGGGATGAATGATCCAGGTGGATATTGGTGGCCACCCACCTATTCCACTTGGACCCCCACCATTGTTTCTTTCATTTTTTTCAGTTTCCTTAATTGTAGCACAATTTTCTATTTTTGGCAGTTTTTCGGGTCCTGAACTTCCGACGCTGTTTTTGAGGCCCTAAACGATGTTTTTTGGGCATGGTCCGATCGAAAAATATTAGTCCATTTCAAAACATGATATTTTACGTCAACAGTTGTATTCATCGGATAGATCTTTTTAACGATGTATCATATGCGTCAAACGGAGATAGCATGCCAAAGTTACGACCCCGAGAAATTGATGTACCAATTTACCCAACGGGGCCCATATTCTGGTGTTTCATCTCCTAGGGTTAGATTTTTGGATGTTTAGGGTTTCCATTGTTTCTCAATAATATATAGGCC
Source organism: Picea sitchensis (assembly GCA_010110895.2). NCBI lineage: Eukaryota > Viridiplantae > Streptophyta > Pinopsida > Pinales > Pinaceae > Picea > Picea sitchensis. The sequence goes on along the minus strand of SNQJ01S0067121.1, from coordinate 4,789 downwards.
TTTGAGACTCATTGTAACACTAAGTTCAGAGGCCTATAGCCGCCACATCTCTTCTCAGAGATAAGCTACCAATGCCCTAGCTAGTTTATTTCTATTCTATTTGTAAACAAATTTCAGTTCATTGATATTAATGAAATGAAGTGTTATTTCCCCTGCATCTTTGTATTCATGGTTATTTGTGTAATCTATTTCTTTCCTGCATAAATTCATATCGTCATCCAACCTCTCTAAGGCCCCCATGCTGCTAGGGGAAGATGGGTCCACGCCTTGGGCATTCGCCCAAGTCGCCCCATCCTTTCACAAATGCAACCCAAGTCCTCATCCTCCATTGGAAGGTAAGTGAGGTTCATTTCCCCCTTGGGTCCACACATCACCATCATGTTCCCAAGGTGCTCCTACTCGCATCTATAAGACTTCATTTTCCCAACCGATCACATTCCCCTTATGCTCTCTTGACCAACTAGGTGTTGAGTCTTTCCAATGAGCATCCACACTCAGTGGGTGTTTCAGATGGATTACATCCTCCCCCACCTAAAGTCATAGTCATCCCGAAAACACCTTCAAAATATACCATCTCCATCTTCTGCTCAAAGTTGTGACTCCATCACAACCAATCCTCATGGAAACTCCAAGTTTCATGCCAAATGAAAAACCCAAATTTCTTGTGAAGTGGAAACCCCAAGTTTCCACAAATCAACCCAACTGTACTTTTCTCAACCCCACATGATCTATTGCTCAAATCAATACACTCTCTTCACCTAAATCTAAGGATGAAAGTCACCCAACTCTGTTGCACTATATTGTCGCAATGTTGTTTCCTTATTGTGGTTTGGTTCTGTTGTTGCTATCACTGGCTTCTAAACCGACTATTTCCCACTTCTCTTCAAAAAATCTCTTGTGTTGAACTCCTTGTGAATCATTACTGTGATCATACTACAACTCAAGTCCATGCCTACATGCACTATCGACCCTCGCATCTCGAACTAGTTGGGTAGCTAATCCAACCATCGTGCTCAATCTATGAGCATGCACATCTCCATGTCCTCATATCACTTTCCTATCCACAACTTCCATCACCTCGTCCAACCTAAAAGACTAAGAAGAATTTCTACAGCTTTCCCCTAGGTTCCAAGTCACCTCACTAACCCAATGCTCCAATCTGTTGTCAAGTTGTCTCTCCACAACCCACCACACCAACTGTTGTCTTCACCATGCCAAAGTGAGGTTTTCTCCTTGCTCCAACTCACTAAGTCATGTCCACATGAGTTTTCTGTGACACCCTCATCCAAAGCACTACACACCATAATAAATTCTTCACAACAATGCATATATCCAAGTCTGTGATGACACCTCTTCGCAAGGTACCCAAGGCCACGCTTCTTGATTCTTGGAAATGTGCCAACTCTCAATCTTCTCAATGAATAGAGTGTACCCAATAGCCACCACCAAGGCCATTGGTGAACATAGGGTCAAAATTCCAACCTGACTTACTTCAACGTGCATCCCAATTCCTCAGGGCATTTTGCACTTAGTTGAAAGTCACATATCCCCATGGATTTTCTACAAAAGTTCACAATGGATGCAAGGTGTTGGTCCTCCATCCCCACTTCTTCTGCATCAGACTCCAAGTTTGGATAAGTGAGTTCCTCCATGCACTACTCCGTCTCAACACTTAGTGTTTTTATCGAAAGTAAGTCTTCCAACCGATTTTCCTCAACCCCTTCACGACTATATTGGAAACAATGTGACTTGGGTTACATATCCTATGCGATGACCTTGGAAAGTGTTGCAATGGTCGAATTCAACTCATCCTTTCTCTCTTGTTTACAACACTGCATGATTTGCAACCAATATATCTTCTCCAAGACATAATTCATCGAAGTCTCCATTGTTGTCAACCTTTTTTTTATCTCTGGCCCAATCCTCCCAAGTTCACCATGGCCTAACTCACCCCTTGTTGTTGCACTGCATCGCAAGGTCTGTCCACACTTCCGCCAACTCCCTCAATCAACTTGATTGCATACATCTTGGGTATTCATCCAAGCTTCCTCTTCATCTTCATGGGCATACTTGGAGTTTTGGATTCATTTAAAAACACTAATAAACCTGCGTGTAGTAATGGAACTGCCTTGGAAAATCTAAGAGATTCCTTCCCTAAGATCAATGCAAGATCATCCAATGAAGAAACTATCAAGTCCCAATTTCCAAACCAACTTCCAACTCTCAAAGATGCGGAGTGAACCACCCCAACTGTTGATTCCATTGCTGAGTTAACCACCTTGTACATGGTCATTTTTCTCTCATACTTACGATGGAGTGACTTCGTGGTCGACTCACTCACAAAGTTGTGGCTCACGTAGGTGTCCACCAAAGAAACCACCTTCACCCCACTCACAATCACATCCACAAAGAAAACTCATTTTCCTTCACGATACGAACGTTGTCCACACCCTCTATCTTTGAACTCATCTAGACGTGCTGCCAAAGCATCCACCTCTTCCAACATCTCCTTTGAAGGTGCAAGTTTTTGGAATACTTCCACTGTGGTGGAAAGATTCTTCTATGCTTGCTGCACTTGGTCTTCTTCCAACCATTCAAACCTATTCTTTATCAAACAACTTATTGCGAAGTGGTTTTCATTGCAAAGAAAACATTGGAAAAGTCTTCCTCTGCGATCAAGTAGCTTCTTCCTTGTTGCGACGTCTCCTTTTCCTTGGGAATCCTCCTTGTTGAGAAACCCCAACATTTGCATATTCCTAGACTTGGATCCATCCAAAAATTCCCTCATTTCATCATCGCAGAATTTTGATTGTTCCTTGATCTTGCACATCTTACTCAATCCTTCCCATGACTACACCAAGTTTTGATACACAACATCCATTCTATTCTTCCATGTCCCATCATCAGAGGATTTCCATCATGCAATCTCGATATTCCTCTTTGATCCTTATCGACACTGCTTCAAACTTCTCTCACAATTTGCATCCTATCCTACCATTCATGCATGACTTCCATCTCTTAGGTCAAGTGGATCCTTGGCTCACATCACACAACTCTGCTTGTATGCGTCCAACTTGGCCCTTCTCAACTCTTCATTTTTTGTTTGAAAAACCAGTTTCTTGGTCATCTGTTGCATCGAGACACCTGCGAGATACTTCCGAAACTCTGCCCTCACAAGTTTGCTAACACACCAAATCAACCAACTGCTTCCCAACTCTTCACATAACCTGTTGTCATGTTTATAGTCATTTTTCTTGTCTAGTGGAGTGCCCAATATGCCAATGACTCGAGCCAATAACCCAAAAATCATTCAAATTTCAAGCCTATGATGAAATCTGTGATGATTTCTATGACATGCACCCTGTCCAATTGCTTCGGTTCACCCATGAAATCTTCTCTTGGTTTGCACAAGATGTTTGCCCATAACTGTCCCACAAGTTATAACTTAATCCACAACCCGACCTACCAATAAACACTATATTCTTCCACAAGCTTGATACTAAATGTCCACCAAAGTTTGTGACCAAGCTATATCTATGATGGACCAATCTGTCTCAATGAACTATTCACCAAATCTTCTCTGATACCACATATCACGATGTTGACAGTGGTGAAGAGCTCATGAAGTTGTCTTCAAAGTTTGCTGTGATACTATCTATCGCAAAGGTGACAGTGGTGAAGATCTCACCAAACTATCTTCAAAGTTTTCACTAATACCATCTTTCATGCACCCACAATCTACTTGGGGATCCAACTCAACTTGGTGCACCCAAGTCACCCGACACTCGGGGTCATGTAGCACTATGACATTGTTTCGACAGCTTGACCAAACCAAAATTACTTTTCCCAAAATACACCTCACTCAAGACACACCCATACTCTACCATGAGCTAATAGTTCCAACTACACTTGTGTTCTTTACCTAAACAATTACATAGTTCTTATATTTATCCAATTACGCAACCAAGAGCATGCAACCATTCATACAAAAGAGACACAAATATAGTTGGGTGGCATAAGATGTTCCTAACATCCATACAAGACATTATATACAAATGTTGTTACAATAATTTACAAAGAGGGGATCATATCTCAATACATAGATATACAAGAATTCATCTTAGTCACATCCCAACTTGGCTAATTTCTCATAGACCCAAGTCTCCCTATCGCAACCCAAGTTTGAATGTCGTAGTATTCTCCCTGTCGCGTGCATTCCCCCACCTAACCTTCGATCTTCTCTATCATTCACCATTCCCAAGACATCCAACGAGACGCTGTTATCGGACTAATCAGTAGGTGCAGACACTAACATATCTCCCTAGATCCACCTGGATCTAGAACAAAATAGGACAGGACATGAATCTTTCCCTAAGTTATGACCATTGAATTAGCTAGTAAAGAGGAATAAGTGACATGCCTTTGTGTCGCTTCCTAGGGTCTTTGTTGCTCCCGCTTCGCTTCGGTGCTCTCGTGAGGTCAAGACCAAGACAACACAAACCAACCAAAGTGAAGATAGCAAAATATATTCAATCGCCAACTTATGTGTATAATCAAGGAATTACACAATAAAGTAAAAATGACTTTACGGGAAAAGGACATGTCGTTGTATCATATTAATCGAAAGTAGAAGATACAACCTGATCGCATTGATGTTGCAAGCTTCCTTTCGGTGACTCTTGGTTCCAACACACACTTGCTCGATCCTTGCATGAAGAAGATCTGAATCCTCTTGATAGACTTGCTAGAGTCTCCAAGCTCCTGTTCAAGCTAGGCCCTTCACACAATT
>SNQJ01S0067120.1:18199-39860 GCA_010110895.2 Picea sitchensis | reverse complement strand
TTGTTCATTTGTTCATTGCTTATTTACTCTGCAGTTATTGGATAATAATGCTTCGTTGATATAACACTTGGATTATATGGTTAAATTGCTCTATTACTGATTCACCCCCCCTCTCAGTAATCCAACATCTATGTCGTGACCATCCATGATTTTTTACCTCATCTCTTCAGATAACAAGGATGTAACTACATCCTCGTACTTCAATGTAGATTGAGTGGTACTACCTATTGATACAACCAGATTATCCCAAGAGTCTGGCAAAGAACATAACAAACTAATACACTTATCTTCTTCTACAATTGTAATATTAACAGAGCCAAGTTTACTTACTAGAGTATTAAAGGCATTTAGATGTTCTGTCACATAATCTCCATCTTCCATACTAATATGATACAACTTCTTTTGAAGAAACAACTTGTTTACTAGGGACTTTGATTGATACATATTCCCCAACTTATCCCATAGTTCCTTGGTTGTAGATTCTCTCGAGACATTCAACAACATCGAATCTACCAGGCAAATTCGAATAGTACTCCTTTCTCCTCTGTCCAACTTCTCCCAATCTTCCTTCGACATACTAGTAGCTAGTGTACTAGTAGTTTGTGTACTAGTAGGTTGTGTACCAGTATCCTGTGTGCTAGTAGACGGTGTACCAGTAGGCTATGTACCAGGATCCACAACGATCCACTATTCTTTGTCTACAAGAAGGTCCTCCATCTCGAGATTCCATACCTCAAAGTTTTTACCATTGAACTTCTCTATCTCGATTCTAGATGAGCTCGCCATTCCTCTTTCTATACTCGAATCTCCATTGCAAAAGATCCCACTAAACCCAGGTTTATCACAGACCTAGGATAAACTTGATCTATCAAGACCGAGCCAAACCCTCAACAACAAATGTGTCCCTCTGAAGCCAAAAATGAGCTTTGATACCACATGTAAGGTTTAAACCTACAAAGTAAAGCAATGCATATAGATTCTTAAGAAAGACATAAATTAATCAATGGCTCATACACAGAGTACACAAAGATTTTATACCGGAAACCCTCAACTGGGAAAACCTTTCTTATATTCATTATATCAAATTTCACCATTCACCATACAATATATACAATTGTTTTAGGTATTCTGTAGATACCAAAACCCTAATCCCTTAATCTGGGATTAATTTACAAAACTGCTAAAAATAGCAAAAACTGCCCCCCAAAAAAATTGGGGCGCTGCCCCGAGCGCTTCATGTAACCAGGGGGGGGAATACCTGTCCCCCCTTAGGACCCCCCTAGGAAAGCGCCCGACGCACACGACACAAAAAAATCACTAGTGTGAGGGATCGTCAGACGCAGTTGTCCTATCTGATGCACCCACACACACACATGCAAATAATAACACATACCCAACAGTGGGACCCCCTTATAGATTGGAAGATCAGATCTAGTTCTTATTTGATGTTTATGTTGTTGTTCAACATTGCTTATAGGGTTCTACATGGTTGATGAAATATTGGTTTTATTTGTGACATAATAGCAGATGGATAACACATCTTATGTGTTGTTTCTAATTGCTCCAAGCTCTAAATTCCATATTGTGTGAATGACTTATATCCACTGTTATCACATTGCTATTTAGAGCCATGGTCTATTACATGTTACACCTGCACAAGACACATGTTAGTAACATGAAATAAGAGCAAGTGAAAAGAGACCTATGGAAAAATCTAAAAAATAAATTAAACTATGCTACGATGCTACTATGTTACACTACATGCATTGAATTAAATGTATTTTTGTTAGTCCTAGCTAATAGGGTTAGTGGCTATACGATTTATTGGATTATATGGAAAAACATGTGATATGAATTATGGTTGGAAATGGTTAATATGACATAGGGTGGCACATTTTGGATGTTGGTTTTGATGCATGGTTTAATTGAATGAATTAATGGAATGGTGGGTTGGTGTGTACTAAGGAATTGAATGATTGGAGGATGGAGGTGACGTGCATTTACTGCACGTCACTCCATACCTCTCCCAATGGACATCACCCTAGATTTGTTATTGTTCAATTGTGTTTGTTGTGTTTAAGCTCTGATTTTTAGGCAAAGGAAGAACTGCTCGACCAAGCTCACGTTTTTAAGGATTTTGGTTACAGGTATGTCTTTTTCTCCATCCATGAACCTGCTCTGATTATGAAATAGGTATTGGATCGATGATGTATGAGTTTGTTCTTTTCTTAAGACTGGCAACTGTGTAAACTTGTGATATTTCTCTGGAATGGATGGATTGTGTGGTTTTCATTGCAATGATGGTTAAAGTCACGGTTTCATTGATCATTCTAAGTGTTAGAAGTCATGAAGGCTCTCTGTCGTCCCTATTGGTTTTGGTTGAAGGGTTTCATTTGGTCCATATTGGATGGTTGTCTCCACACATTTCTTGTCACCATACCAAGTCATTTTGTTGTTATGGGGTTGTTGGGTTTGAACCACCTTGTGTCACTGCGTATCGTTTCACCTGGGTATGTTTCACTCATGCTATTGATGGTTGTGCAGTCAGTTATGATGGCTATTATGCCAAGGGGCTTTCTTAAGGTTGATTGTTATTTCTTGTCTCTGTTTTATCTCATCATTGTTCGGGTTGATTGGGAAGACCACAAGGGTTATACCTTGCATGTTCTCAGTGTTATTACAGACCCAAATGAAGCCTTTACGCCTCTCTTCATAGTCTCTCCTATCTCGTGAACTGTCACCTTGTCTGAGAAGTTATTGGTGGTATGGCCTATGTATCCACCATATGGTCTCAGAGGTTCTCATCCACTGTTGGGGGTTGACTCTAGTCTTCCTGTGTTGGTCCACAGAGCGAACCCTTGATTACTCAAAGATCGATTTTGATAAATGGAGCCTGTTATATCCTGTCGGGTATATTGTTGATTGTTATGATTTGGTGGGGTATCATGGAGAGTAGTTGATTGTTGGCTCGTCTCTATTGATTATGTTGAAAGTAGTTTTGGTTATTGGTATTTAGTCACTGTATTGGTTATTATAACAAACAAATCGATAGCTCAACATGGTTAATTGGTTGATTTAAGAAATGGGATTGAATAAACAACCGTTGTCTCTTATATTATTGAATTATTAACCCAACATTAGTTTATAATTGATTAATTCACAACGATGCTTCGTGCATGATGCGTTAGTATGTGTGGGACTCCTACAACATGTTTAAGTTGAATTGATGGTTGTTCTTACTCTGTATTTTAATTGCCAATCAGGAGTATTGCAATTTAAAAATCGTGGTAGTCGTAAATTGGGTATCCACCGCATATGTTTAGGGATATCATTTGGTCACACCATCAGAGATGGGAACGAGTTTTATAACAATATTATTTCATTGCAATTTGATTATTTAATTGTTTAGAGGAATGAAGTCGGGCACAATTTTTGTGTCTGTGTTTGATTGAGGAAATGATTCATGGACAATGGTTGATGTTGTGATGTTGAACAGAGTGGAAATAGGTTACTATGTGTTCATTTGGAAATTACTTTAAATATTAAATGGGACAAATGAGAAGAAACAAAACTCTTATACAGGTTGTTGTGGAAGGCATATTGTCTTGTTTTGATGAAATAGTGTTAAAGATTTAATTGCAAACAATGAGCAAGTTAATACACATAATTGATTGAATTATACACAGTAGTTGTTTAAATTGATCACAACGATTGGGTTGGTGTTGGATCTTTTGTGTTTGATATAGAATGGTTTTATGGATTACTTAATTAATTTTATGAACAATATCCGCTCTCCTCCCTACCATTATTTCACTTTTCACTAATTACAATCCCCTTGCCTTCCCATATTCATTTTTCACTCCATGTTCCTAAAATTTTATTACAGTCAAGAGAATTATGTATTGTAACAATTTGAAATCACATTTTCTTGGATGGATTATAGTGACATGTTCTTTGGTTTACATTATTGTTGATTTTGTGTTGTCTGTGAGCAGTAACCATGATTCTTCTCCCCCTCATTTTAACATTTTTATCTCAATACAAACTTGTCGCATATCCCAGAACCTTTGTTCACCCCCTGCATGAATGAATGAGACTACTATTTTTCAGTACTGGCAAAGATGGCATCGACAACACTGCATGTGGGAGGATTGGATTGCATGAGTCTGATATGTTGTTGAGCCAAAATTTATTTCATAATTTAAAAGGAGTTGTCATGTATGGTTTTTAAAAGAACTATTTTATAATCAATCATGCATACAAGAATGAGATTTTTCAGCTGAGGTAGCCATGGCAGAGGTAATTGAGGAAGAGGTAATTGGAACAGGGGCCTAAGAAGGACATGATTCTCCATTCACTTTGATGTTGACTCACAAGAGTTAGGAAAGCTATTTCAGGCTGGGTTTTTCAATTGGATTGGGCAAGGAGTGGTCCAACCTAGGCCTGAAAGTCCTCCCTTCCAATATCCACAAGCCCTTGGTATTCTCATGCCCCCTCATGTCTCATTGCAACCCGAGGTTCCAGAAAATGATGGATGGAAAGAGATTATCCACCCAACAGTCTCCCAACATCGTCGTTGGCCCAATTTTTCTTTACCCAATCCCCCTCCTATCAATCATATTTTCCAAGTTTCCCCTGTCCACTCACCAATTCAGTCATCCCATGCTAGAAAAAGGTTAAAAACCGAGGCCCGCCATGCCCCTGACAAAGGAAAAGCCACTACTTCCCCTTCCTCACCCTCCAATGGATCTAATAAATCTGTGTCCTCTTAGATGCATTTGAGGGAGGGTTGTTCTCATGTGATCAATGAGATTAGGCCTAAAGGCTCAGCACAACCAAAGGCAATTTCAGAGAGATCAATAGGTGACAACAACAAGGGAAATATTGCATCTCAGAGTGGAAAATATGGATTTTAAATTTTATTTTGATTGTTGAGGACAGTTGACTTCAGAAAGTTTTGGACAACATATTTGTTTGGATATACGAGTAATATATTTTTGAAAATAATTTCAAATATCAATGAGATAAATTATCAAACATGAATGTGATGATGGGAGTCACAAGGAGGGATGCATTTGTTTAATTGGCTAGTTATGTTATGATTGTTAAGAGATAAAGGGGAGTCACAAGGGGTCCCACCTACTAGTTATTATTTATTTTAAATCCTTATTATGATTTATTATTTTTCCCCTTAACTAAAAGTTGGTTGAGTTTTTAGTTAACTTAACTAATGTAGTAGTTCAACTACTTCAACCAATTCTAATTTTCTTAAAGGAAAAAGGAAAGGGAGGAACAGGGGGAGGATAGACGGAGAAGCATACTAAGGTTTTCTCTTTGAGTTTGTGTTGAGATAGTTAAGTTTTCATTCATTCCTTAATTTATCACAAGCCTAATTATTTTTTATGATAGCAGGGTCTTATTGTAGACAACAAGATTTAGGGTTTAATTACATCATTCAGACACTTGTTTTTCAGAGGTGTTGATCTATCTTTGATAGTCTGTGTATACATGTTTGTTTGTGAATAAGTATTCATGACTGACAAAGGATATTGTGCAGAGTCAAGTGGGCAAAAATCTGTGGCAAGTTGATCCAGCTTTTAAAGTTTAGTTTTTTATTTTATGTTAGAGGTCCTTTTGTATGTTTCATCGGGGACGTCTAAGTTTGTCTTTGGTCCAAAATTTATTCATGAAAATTTGTAAAGAGAATGACTCTTTGATGAATTGGAATGAAATGAAGGATTTCTTTATGTCTCATCTGTCTTGATTGTTGACGTGGTGTCTTTAATTTTGTCTCCATATTTATTTCAGAAAATGTTATATTCATAAAATCATATAAATAATGAATTTTCCAGCAAGCTTTTATTTATAAAAAGACTAGCATAAGCACTCGTAATCAATACTTGTGAGTTAGGATATTAATTTTGATGGCTATAAACATATGGTGATATTCCCGTCTATTTTTCTTTAGCCAAGCAGAATCTAAAAATGCTTGAGTAAGATCATTTCATATATTTTCCTCAACATACCATATCCAAATACCAAACCAACCATACCAAGTATGTCTCAAGCATACACCATATCAAGACAAGCAGTAACCTTCAAAACAAGTATACAAGCATACTGATACCTTTGTAGTTGACCTGTAACTCTGAGATGCTGACTTGTAGACTTCCTTCAGACCTTTAGGGACCTGGTACCAACATCTACTCAAACCTTCATTAAATTTTCATAGATACTTGACTTTCTCTTCTACAACCTGTGTATATCTGCGCTTTCCTCCACTACAGCCTGCGCACATCCGTGCCTTGTTGACTTGAAACCCGCAGATACCTCAGAAACTAGGGTTTGTTGCAACCCCAAAACTTTCTCCTTTGACATTCCTTTTCTACCTCGAAAATATGTTGTTACAACCTTAGCAAAATATCACTAGTTCACAAGATAGATAATCAATGAATGAGTGTGTGAGTGTTCTTGTGAATGACTCCTTGAGGCGTTTAAATACTTGTTCTAAGTAACTCATGTCCTTAATTTAGGGATTTATTGTTGTAACCACTTTACCCTTTGACTAAGACTTGTAACTAACTAGAGGATTCTTGACCACTCTTAAGGGATTCCAACTTTACAAGGCCATATCTCCCTAACCGTGAGGAACCACATGGAATTCCACATCTCACTGGAAACAACACATCATGTACTATCCATGTATGATAGTCATACTTGCAATTACACTGTCATTCTTTTCCATATTCCTCAGTCAACTTCGGGTACCAAAACCACGTCGTTGGGGCTTCTTCAAGGGTTGATATCAATGACAATCAAACTATAAACAATCTCCCCCTTTAGATATTAGTTTAATTAATTGTTTTCAATATTGTTGGTCAATTGACTATTTCCATGTTAGTAAGTGTTCCTTGGGTTTTCCATGGGGTCCTTGCTCCTTGGAAATACTGTTTATATATATATAATGTTATTGGGGAATCAATATTAGTAGTATGTGTGGAGCTAATCAATATTAATGTTATTGGGGAATCTTGTCACATTATATTTTATGTTCTTTCACTCTTTGGGTGGAGAAATTTGTACTATTATTGTAATGTGTTGTAAGTGTTGCTTGGATTACATTGTGGATCCAAGTAGGTGCTCCTTACTAGGTATGTTTGACATCTACTTACCATGTATGATTATTTTGTATCCATGGAGCATTTTTGTAGAGGCATAATTGAGATTCAAGTATTAGTAGTTCCCAAAACACCTTCGAAATCTATTCCTAAGGTATACTATGAGGTAATGACTCTTTTTATAGAGCTTATGTTGATTTTTTTAATTCTAAATATGATACCTTGTGCAACCAATGTCAAGAAAGATCCATCTTGGGGTATTTTTTGTATCGGGTGAAAATAGTATTTCTGATTATGAACATTGAACAACCTTCATATTTTCAATCTAATGCTCCAGTCACTTTCTGCAAAAAATTGAAATTGACTACTTTGTCATTTTTGCACTTTTCCCAGACTCACATTTTTTTAGCAAAACTATCTATCTGCCAAATAGAGAAAATACAAGAAAAACGTTCTCAAGAAAAAGTTGTCTGAATTATTGAGGAGGTACAATTATGACTACATAATTTTTTCCATATTTGTGATCTAGGGTCCCTTTTCCTCCTCTAGAGATTTCAAAAAATCCCAAAAGTGTCCAGGATTAGTGGATTTTTCCTTGTTTCAACATCTCCACATCAAACCCTTCTAAATTTTTCCAAAATTCCAATTGGGTATCTTTATGCCTTCTTTTTGTATTCTTTGTAAAAAAATCATCTTTATCTGGGTCATGGTCTTTGAGCACCGCCCCTATCTTTAAAAATCACTAATTTGTGTTTTCCAGACAATTTAAGAAGAAATGACCAGTGGCCCTCATTGGGACTTTCATAGCCTTTGTCACCATGGGAATACCCTTTACATTTCATCTGATTTTGAGTTTTTTATTCTCATGTTATGGCCAAAAAACGTTTTGGCTCCATAATGTTTTTTATATCCTTGTCTATCTTTCTTCTTTCCTTTCTCTTCTCTTCTCCTTTCTTTTTCTCTTATTAATTTCTCCTCTTCTCTTTTTATTTTTATTCTCTTTTATTTTGTACAAACCTTTCCTTTTCTTGAACCCCTGTTAAAAAAAAATCCTTACATATGTGGAAGTGGAATAAGCTTTCCTTGTCACTGTACCACTGTCACACACTCTGCATCACACAAAGCCTCGAAGGAGTTCTTTGTTTTATGATTCCTCTTAGGAATTGTGCAGTTGTGTTCTTCCATGGTTGTTTATTTAGTTGGCATTATTTTGTTTGTGTCTTGCTACTTTCGAATATTTGATCAAAGTGGATAACCAACCGCTTCGTTGGTTAAGAAGCACCCATGATATTTCACCTAAAAGTGTGGATATGCCTCCTCAAAGGTGTAGGATGAATAAAACTATTTTGTAAGATCTAGTGCAATGGACTCAAATATATGTGGACAATCCAAAAAGGGAAGACCTTATCGAAAAAGAGCTCGAGGACTAGGGATTTTTAAGGGACTTGAAAAATCGTATTCCAATTCCTAAAGAAGTTCTTCCCCCATTGGACAATATCAGTCCCATTGAGATTGAGGATCTTATCGATCCAACGCCATCCAAATTTAACCCATGTAACACACCCAACCCCTTAAGTACCCTTTTTAGCGATGGGGCATCAAAATTTCACCTTCCTTAATTATCTCAAATCCTCTTTCCGATATATCCATCATCTTTTGATCATCAAGAGATATATAACAACTGTTACCCTACTCAATTCTGAGCTCCGGATTGGGAGCTACGCCCTTCCAAATATCTGTAGGCGTTGTTGGTCAAGGGACACATGGCGCCCACATGGTTCTGTCTCATTCGTACCATCCCAAGTTCCCTGAAGTACCAGAGCTCCCTAGCACTCCCACATCTATGGTGGAAATCCATCCACCATTAAATCCAACGACAAAACTTCATCCTCATTTGACACATAGGTTTAGGGGAAATTTGGCGTTTGACTCTTCGACACTGAACGCACCTTTTTATTTCTATGTGCATTTCCTCTAGAGTCCCGAAGCCTCAAAATCCTGCCACATATCTCTATCCTTTGGGCCCTTTGTCTTATTCAATCACCCCACTCCAAACCTCTGGAGTCCTGAATTCTCGGACTCATGAAGTGTCCACACTTACACGTGAAAACACTTTAAATGCAATGGCAAGGATAGGTGGGTCCCCAGTACTCCACCTGTTGTTAGGACAAGTGATCACATTCTAGGGGCATGACATGTGACAAGGAAGAGATGACACATGGCCCCATCAATGGGTGGCATGTGTCATGTTCTAATGGGCACATAGGGTCTATGAAAATCATGAATCAGGGTGACAAATGGCACATCGATTAAGGGTCCATGTCACCTTGGGTGACGTCAACATGTCATGTCACTCCAAACTAACAACCTTCCAACTTCCCTTATATCCCATGGTCGATAGGTTTCCATGTAAATCCATAGATTTATGGTCTTCATTACTTCACAACTTCGGTGTTCGGGGGATTCATTGTCTAACCTCATATTTACTCCTAGATTCGTCAGTGATGAGTTGACCACAGTCTAGATCTAATGTCCAGGAAAGGTCCTGAATCATCCTTGGATATACACCTCTCATCACTTCTCAGCTTCGACGTTCGGGGGTCCTACCCACTCGACACTCCTTTTCTCCAGGAGTAGGACTTCGCCGAAGTGTTATACACAAGTCCTTCCAATGGTTGATCGGACGGTTGAGAGGGGTTCTCAATGGACTCCCTAGATCAATGGACCACAACTCTAGTTCCAGGGTCTCTAGGTTTCAATGTTAGGCCACTCTTAGAGGGACACCTATCAACCTGAAACATCCTAGAAAAATGCATGGCATATGCCTCAGGTCATCGACGTCACTTTACCATGCCACAAGGCCACCACACATGGAAACACCGTTTCTCAACATGTGGACCCCCATGTTCACTTTACGTGATACACACATCCCCATGATCAAATGATCGAGAAGGGTCCCAACGGATCCTTAGATCAATGACCCATAATTCTTCTCTGGGCTCTGGGCTTCGGAGCTTTCGACGCCTTGAACCACACTTCCTTCTAGAGTTCCGAACACACAAAGTACTTTGATCAACGATCCACATGTCCTCTACAATGGGTGGTCGAGATATAATCTGGTGTTCAGGCCTTTGGGAGTTTTCAACCCAAAGAGAAACACACCTCATATCTTTTGAAGCATCAAAATATGAACCACGCTCGATCTATCGCCACGTGCACCTGGCACCAGTGGATAGGATTTTCTCTGGCATGTGCAGATTCGGGAAACTTGCACACTCTTGTGATTGCACTTCGATTTCTTTGAAGAACCAGACTTCCAAATAACCATTCATCTTCATACACACGTCCCTCTACTACCAAAGATCCAGATTAACTTTGTGACTCCAACATTCTAGGGTGCTAGTGTCATAACACTTATGTTCTCCCAAAGTGGCCAATTCCAGATTGACCACAATGTAGATCTAATGGTCAAGGGGGGTATCCTGAACAACGTCATATCTACAGCTTGCGTTACTTCGTGACCGAGAAATGGATTGGGTTTTAACATGAGAACGAATCCCACGATAATGGATAAATGACCACTAAATTTTTGTCAACCTTCAAGTTACCTGTCCAAGGGGTATCATTTGACGCATTTAGGACATTGCAATGTTCATCTACCCCGAATCTCCAGACTCCCGGAGTCCCAAATAACTTAGCTCCTTTTTGGTTATTATCCAATGAACCAAATCTATCTTGGCATCCAGACTAATGGTTGTTGTTGCTTCTTTTGTACTTTGCGGTTTTTCTTTCATTCAACAAGGGATTTAACCCATGATTTTCATAGGTCGTGACCTTTTTCTGCATTCCATGAGCGTTATACCTTCTGATCTTGTAAACACTTCAAATGAAGTGTGGACGCACTTCTTGCGCTTCTCATGGAATTTATAACTTAGATATTTCTTAAACTCTACACAACTTGCATAGGCTCTGTGCACCCTCACACTACCTCTCCTGATCTTGACATAGCCTTTTTCTAGGAGACCCAAAAAAATTGGAAGTATAGACATGCATACATGAAACTTTTCCCATGGTCAACGAAAACACAGTTTATTTTCTTTAATGTACCACAACATGGGCTCAAGTATTTACGTGTACAAATCATGTTCAAACCATATATTTCCTTACTTGCTTAAAGACATAATCAAGCAAAATAAAGGAACACAACCTAATCATCAAACAAGCATGCACATCCCTGAAACGTTCACAAAATATACAACCTTAATCTACAGTTACAGTTCAATTTCACAAGGTATGAGAATACTTATCTATTACAAGTGACAACCATCCAACTGATTGTGGGTCTTCTCCTTTCCATCCAACCGTAGGATCATATGAATTCATTCTTAGTTCTTTGGTCACCCCTGTGCCAATCCATGATATCACTAGGTAACTTTTACAATTTCCATAGATCCTTTCTCAGTCTCAGCCTCAGTGAGGTTTATCATATGTTACCTCAGCATCAAGCTCGTGGCCTTCTTCTCAGGTCACATTTTATGCAAAATATCAGAGATTATTTCTCTTGTTCTCTCCAGTAACCAAATATGATTAATATTTTTGTTCTTTTTTCGAGTTGGAGGGCCTCACACGCTCTGTTATTTCTAAATGTTCTATCTCCTCTTATCTTGCACACCCTATCATTTCCCCCCCATGGAGTTTTTGGAACTGTCTTGTTCCTTCTATCAAAAGGAACTCGAGTCAATATGGGCCTACATGAAACTGCATTCTGTGGTACTTCGAGTTGACAATTTTTCGTCTCCCCAGCCAGACCCTCCATGCTTCCATTTATTGGGGAAGTTGGTTGTTCAACTTCCAGTCCTTTTCTCATTAACTAATTTCTCCTTGGGATCAGGATGAGGATTATTATTTCAACAAAGAGAATTTGGGGCCATTTTCACATAATGAACCCTCTCTACATTTTCCTCACTCTTTCCTCTAGTGCTATCATGGTCAGTACTTCAAGGATTCACCCCCACAGTCATTTATTGTCAATATAAACAACAATACATTTACATTGTTCATGTGTCATAGTATGGTGATCATAATTAATGATTAATTACAAGCTAGGGGAAACAGGGGTGTTATGACCCAGCTCTTACTGAGCCTCTTAGATATTCCACTTTACACACTTAGACTCATGAGAATTCGAGCCTTTAATGGCCCATAATGGTAAGTGTTGTTAATATCTCCAAGTCTGGGGGCATTCACACGCCCACATTGGCAATTTATGATGGAGGAGTCCATATTCCCATATTGACTACACCTAACACAATCCCTCCCATCTTGGAAATATTAGGTGGAGGCATCTTTCCTCCCATGTTTATTTCCATTAGTGGGGTAGGGACCTAACCCTATACTTAGTATGGTGGGGGTGATTTTTTATTTAGAATTCCATTAATCGGGATGTCTCATGTCATGGCTAGTTTTCCCTTGGTTTTCCCTAATGTTAGCCATGTATGTGGGGAGTTCGTCTACTCTTATTTGTTCCTTCCCATTCGATGGTGATAATAATCAATGATTAATTACAAGCTGGGGGAAACATGGGTGTTACAATCCCCTCCCCCTTGAAAGGAACACTATCCTCGGTGTTGTTTCTCAGTAACACCTGTCATGCCTTTGTCATTCAACTGCTTCAAAAATCTTGATCATATTTCTTGGTCAGGTCCTTTCCAGACTCTTGGCCTTCGTCACATGTCGTCAATAATATTGTACAACAATAATATTAATCACAATTTCATGCGAAAACATTTTACCATTGTTCAAAATTCAAGAGGAAAAATTTCATAATGTAGCACAATAGTTATCTATGCAGTTCGTGGATTTTCATCCACATGGTTGTCTTGTTATCTTGGCTCATTATTTTTCCTGTACATACCCATTTTGTGCATGATCCCAATCGATAGTGTATGATAATTATCAAAGTCCCTTCTTCCTTGTGGTTACTCACCCTCTAGGCCCAGGATCAGGCATCCCCTTCTCTACTATAAAATTCCTCGGGTGATCCATATTTCCTTGCCAAGGCTTTCTCACACAAGAAGAGTTACAAAGACTTATTTGAGCCTTACAGTCGAGGTGTCCCTCATAATTTCTATGCCGAGGCATCCCTCCGGCTTGTGTTACCACAACACAACATATTATAGGGAGATCATGCTTACCACATGGTTCTTATGTCTCAACAATAGCCTTTTCATGCTTTCCAGATTGACATCCTTCATCTATCCTCCCTAGAAAGATATTTTTCATATCACCTATATCACAGGTAAACAAAAATTATGAGATATTATCTACATTTATTTTCAGATCTATTTCACACAAGAACTAGATTCACAAGTATGGGACTTTCCTTACCATACCAGTTCAACTCAGTAGGAAAATGATATTCCTTATGGGCTTACACAATTACCATATCCAAGACCCTTTTCTTCCTTCAATTTCAACATTCCTCAGCCAAAAAAATTGTTAGTTTTCATGCAGATTATATTTTTAAAACTATGCATACTAATAGTTCAAGTCATTTTCATCTATTCAAGGGTATAGAGAAAAAAGGAAATATCATTATTTACACATGTATCCTTTCAACATACCAAATTTTCCAAATGAAACTCAAATATCAGTTGACTTTAATCAGTGTACCAATATTCATGGCCACATCCATACCCAATGTACCCATGCATTGGGTTCAAGTTTTTCATACTTATGACAAGCACCTTTCCATGGTGTGCTGGATATAAACCAACCTCTTCACCATAGGTTTAATAATTATCATTCAATCTTACAATAGGACTGTGCTTCTGACTACAAGTTGATCATGATCTCAAAACAACAACGACAAAACTAAAAGGTTTCTCTTGAATGCACCCAAGCATTCTTCCTTCATCAGTAACTAGGGTGTCAAAACTCATGGCCACCCAAAATCATAATTTCTTTAACACCTCTACAATCAAAGTAGAGTATTGGAAGGTCCTCCTTCCTTAATGGGAAATCCATTGTCCACCCCCTTATTTAAACATGGATTTCCTCAATGCATTCCATGTAATGTGCTAACTATGAGAACCATTATTCCCAATCTCCCTAGATTGGTCATTGTACCCATGGTACTCCTTACTCATGCATTTTATTGAAAGGATTATAACTCATCCTTGAATGGAATAGACTTTCTCTCTCTATTGTTTATATTCATATTTCCTCTATATTACCCCGCTTGGGTGGCAATGGCATACAATCAACCACTCAAAATTATTTGCATATATTTAAGATAATGAAATCTTTTCAGAAGGGATTCTTACCGAACTCCTTCATACCTTATGACACATAGGTATTAACATTTTTACACCTTCTCTGGATGCTAGCACCCTCTCTAATATTACCTCATCAATGGTTCTATTGAGCACTCAACACACCCTAAAAATCCTATGTCAAATTTTACTTTTTGGGTACCACTTGATCTTTTGCACTGTCTAATTCAACCTTAGTATGAAAAATGTTTCCTTGCTTATAATTTTTTGTTTTCCATCTAAGTCATTAAAAGTTTTCTTGAGCATGACAAAACCCATAACTTAAAGACTAACATCTAAATTAAAGAATTAACTGTCAAAAAATTTCCCCGACGCACTTAAGAAATTTGGCATTGGAATGGATTATGCATAAAAGGAAATCACTCGAGAGAACCAAGGTCACCGAGCATCGATATTCGTCGGCGTCAAAAAACATAAGTTTTTCTTACGCAAGAAAATGTCACTCAAGGATATCACCGACAATCGATTCCTTTCGGCGTCGCTAGAAGGTGAAAAGAGTAAACATCGAACAAAGAATGAAATAACGTCACCAATCGTCGAATTTTGAAATGCTTTCGATATCAGGGGATTTCGAGGACGAAAACCCACAAGGGAACTACGCAATGAAACTATCTCTAAAGGATGACACCCGATAACTTTCAGCCTTAGTGATTTTTTTGAAGGATAGCCCGAAGAGAACGTGATAAGTCGATCCCTGATCGCTGACCCCCGATACCTTTCGGCCTCAAAAATCACAGGTTTATTGTAATACACGTCTCATGTCAAAAGACTCGACTCCAACTCAGATACATGATCAAACCATATTCTCCCACATATCACGTGTTGTTTCCAAAGAGGTTAAACATATGATCGAGTTTTCCCTTGAGTCATTAGCAGTTCTCAAGCCCCAAGTTAGTTCTGCCATGCCAGTTCCATATGAAAAAATCCATCGGCGTCAGAAGTTTTCTTAGGAGGATACCAACAAGGACATACACAAGGATATCTATTGGATGTCATATGTGCCAGAAATACCTTTGTCGGAATGAACTTAAGCTGCCACAGCTCAGAATTCCTGTTCCACTTATATTTCAACATCTTCTGGGAGAACAAGTACAAGAAATCCTACTCTCTCATCTGTGATCAATTTATCACACATATTCATTTTTTTTTGTTCAATAAAGAATGTCTAAGACTGTTGGAGGCAGCCAAAAAGATGAGTGCGATACCTACATCAGGGTTTTCAGAGCCACCAGAGAACCACATTTGTTACTTGTGTATGTTCCTGATCGATTAGTAGTCAGGGAAGTCTGTTATCAAACAATCCTACAAGGTTATAATTCTACTCTAGTAAAGGATAAAAAGTGTGTGTTCATACCGTATGGGTTCCATATAGGTTTCTACATGGTAAAAGACACTGCTCAAGCCAAACAGGAAGGGTTGAACCAACTGGAATTCTGATTCCAGACTGGTCACTTTCACAAACATGACCCAAAATGCTTAGTCCTGAAGCACACATCACAAGTATCATCCTATTGGCCAGACACCCATGACAGGTTCAAAGATGAGATCTTCACTAAAAATTCTCAAGACTCGGATGAGGTGATGGAGAGGATGGATGACCCTAAGGTAGCCAAGTTCAAGGCTATGAGTTGGGATGAGAAAGAGACAGTCCTGGAACAAATGGTTCAAGGGGCCCTCAGAACAAGAGAAGAAATGATATCAGTCAGAGCGGTGGAAGATCCCCAGGAAACCACTGAAAGGGAAAAGATTTCCTAGGTAACCCTGATATAGGATAGAAATTTCCGTGAGTCTTAGGATGTGTGGGAGGAAGGGTTATGCATGTATCAATAAGCCAATAGATAATGAATCGGATGCAGGATAACCCGGACCTCATGAGGATGCCAAGGATTCCGACCGATATCCCAAAAGAAAGCCCAGGGGGACCATGCGACCCTAATTTTATAAACCTTGATAACATCAATGGGTCAGGAAACTCTGAATCCACAATGCCACCAGATAGATCACCGACAAGCATCACAACACATCTGGAGGAAACCAAGGTATCAATAGAAACAAGTGCTTCAGACCCCATCCATGAGATAATTAAAATTTATGATGATGATGAAATCCCAGAGGTATCTCTCAGGACCCCTGTGCGTGTTCAAGAAGAAAAAGGATCTGAGAAAACTTCTTCTCCTGTTCCCGGGGTCCAAACCTAGGAAGTCCCATAGAAAGAAAAAGAAGTCGAGAGTGGCCTCAACACAAAAAATACCGATGCGCAAGATACCTGAACAGACAACCCTAACGACAATTCAAAACTGGACGAGCCAAAGGAAGGATCCCCACAAAAGGAAATCGACGTTCTGATGGCCGATGAACAGGTAAGTATCAAATATTTTCCCGACACCTCTATTTCTCTCAATACGCAGATCCCTGACAAGCGATGGGAAGAGGTCAGGCCTTTAGAGGACAACAAGGAAGTGCAAGAACCCAATCTTAAAGAAATACAAACCACCAAAAGTCTAGGAAACACACTCAGATGGGGTGATCAGCAGATTCCTGAACTTGTGGACAAGGTAGTTGATATATATGTGATCGAATATAATCAAAAGAGGAAGGCTATTATCCAATGGACCACCAAGAAGAGGAGGATCACATTGGATCCCTCCATCCTCATCACTACAGAGGAAAATTTGATAAACATAGAAAATGCCAGAACATCTGAGCTCATTGGTGTGGGGATGGAGATCTCAGATGCCACCCTAGATAGAGCCAAGTGGTATGAAAAGGAGGTGGTCGCCACCCTGAAGGAACTAGAATATGTGTGCCACCTAGATGAATACTATCAGGGAACTACTCAGACCGCAATATACCTAAGAAGAGAGTTAGAAGAATCTTACAAAAAGTTCATAAACGAGCGACACCTTTTTACTGTGAAGATAGTCGAGTTCCAGGAGGATACTCTCATGGCACTCGTAACGTGCAAGGATATGGAGCGATGGTATGAAAAGGCGCATCAAGCCGCATAAATAATTGAATATATTGATGCAGTCCAACAAGGCTAAGATAAAGAAGAACATGGTATCTGGGTGTTAAGTAAAAGCATTCTTGATCGAGTAAGGGGATCAACAGAGTATTGGGCTAAAATTTCTCGGGAACCATGCAAGGAGATTCAAGAGTAGTGGACTAAATGCGAGAAACATTGGGGTAAAATGAACAAATCCATGATGGGTATTAGACTCCCTGAGTTTGACAAACCCAATGACTTCATCGACCTGCACGACATAGTTTAATCACATACCAAGCAAGATTCATTATGGGTCGAAGAGCTAGTGAAGGTGACCGACACAGTGCTAGGACAAGTGCAACTATTTATGGAACGTTCGATCAGAGCTCAGGCTGTACTACAACATTTAAACACTAGTCTGGTGAAATACCGGGCGTATGCAGTGGAGATCAGAGGAATTTATGCGGCTTCGATGGAACAAAACATATTTCCATATGCCCAAACCTGCGAGGATCTGTTCGTTAGTTGGTCGGAGTATGAGAAAATTCACCCTTTCAAAGGGATGCCTTGAGTTGATTGTTAGAATTTTTTTATGAGAAAATTCCATGTGGTGAATTTGGTTCACTTATCTACACTTAGCCGTTATTTTTAGTTGAATTTTATGTTATAAATAATAGCATCGATCAATTAGTTAGAGGAAGATGGTTGTTGCAAGAAACTCTATTTTCTAGTTTGTTAAGAATTATTTTGAAGTGATCTTTAATTGAGAAGTCCTTCTAGACCAAAGACAAGTGATATTTTCATCAAAGACATGTGTGATTGGATGTGGAGAAGAATTATTTCCTATCTCATTTCATGAATGGATGTTGTAATGAGTAAGAGAAATTAAATATGTTGGAAAGTTATCTGGTGCAATGTTTTGTTGTTCTTTTCTTTATGATGAAGATGAATCATTGTGTTATTATGTGATGGATGATTAGAGTAGGTGAATTATTTATCTTGTCATTATCTTATCACCTATGTGTTTTCTTTCTGATAATTAGTATCTCATACAGTAAATTGGATGGTCACATGGTTAATGTATTAGTATTAGGCCTGTGGTATAGAATTGTCATCTGCATGCTTGAGTAGCGGGTTATCGCAAGCTCAACCTCTTCCCTTGTAGTTAAAACTTAATCTTGTTTGTTGTTAAGTTGGTTTATACCAGCTTGCATCTCTCATCATTCCCACCTAAGAGAAAATACGAAGAGAGATGTTCCTAACTAAAGGAAGAGCCTTCACAAGAAAACATAAATCCCATCGATATATTGGCCGGATCGCAAGATCTGGAGAACCATTCCACTATTAAACGTTGCAGATTCTAATTGGGC
Source organism: Picea sitchensis (assembly GCA_010110895.2). Classification (NCBI taxonomy): domain Eukaryota; kingdom Viridiplantae; phylum Streptophyta; class Pinopsida; order Pinales; family Pinaceae; genus Picea; species Picea sitchensis. The sequence goes on along the minus strand of SNQJ01S0067120.1, from coordinate 21,052 downwards.
CTCGGCGGTGGGTTTGTTTCCTGCTGTTGAACTAAGGGATTTAAGACCCATCAACATAACTAGACCTAGAAGGAGGGCCTGAGAATGAATGGCTGGATACATATTTCATATAATATTTTAGACAACCAATAGATTTAGAACAACCCACATGCATGGCTAGTCATTCCCAAGACAACCCTCACACATTGAGTACTCCTTAAACGAGTAACTCACCCTAGCCATAGGAATAATGCTTGTTCCCTGATATACCTTACGCTCTTCCTCATGAGGAATTAAATCAATTCAGAAGAATCATGAGAGCTTACACCCAACAGATCAGTGCATTACCCCTATCTCTGATACTTCCTCGAAGAAAACAAGTAAGCAGACCAATGGTTGAAACCCCCAATAAGTTTTTTGTGCACACAATATAAGAGATAATAGAATTCACGATCACCGAAATCAAACATCCTCTGCATCTAATCCCTGAAACATCGATCGACGACGTCTCTGAGCCAGATGATTTTTCGGAAGAAGAAGAGTTTAATTCAGATTCCAAAGTTATGGAGGACATCAATGACCATGAGGAAGAAGAGGGAAACCTACCTCAGAACAATAAACCTTGGTTGGCTAGAGAGGCTTTGGCCATCCCAGGTCGATTACATAATCTTCCCTGACACCTGGAGAGGTTACTCGCTAAATTTGACCCCGAAACCTTAAGATTTCCTGAAGATCATATCAAGAAGTTCATACCAGCGATCAAAATTATGAACATCCAACATGAAGACGTAGTATGCAGATTATATCCCAATACATTTGAGAATTTATCTTCCATGTGGTATTTTAATCTACCTATAGGATCTATAACTAGCTGGACAAATTCTTAGAAGGATTTCTTAGATAAATTCACAGAATAAACTACTACATGATCTTTGATGGTTGAACTGTTCACTGCCACCATGAGTTCAAAAGAAAGGGTTAAATATTTTAATCAAAGATTCACAACTATCTTGAACAAATTCCAGCCAGAAGCTAAACCTACTCAGGAATTGCAAATCGAAGTGTATGCTAATTCCCTCCCAGCTTCTATCTCTGTATTTGTAAAGAGGGATGCCAAGAAAACCCTAGATGAGAATTTTGAAGAGGCAAAAATGATTGAATTCCAAATGAAAGGATGTAAATAAATTCAGGTATCCTTAGCCATGAAAGAAGCTCAACCTCCTCCTCAAGAGGGATATTTCTCACTAGACCCCCAGGGAAACAAGTAGAACCACCTCCTAAAAAGGGTAGTGAGGACATAGAATACCTACAATGCATGGTTAAGAAGTTGTCCAACGAAATCATAGACATGAAAATAAGTGTTGGGGAGGGAAACCAAGGCCAAAGGCCCTATAAGACTTTCTTTAAAATAAACCCAGCCTTGAAAGCAATTGAACCTCCTCTAGCTAACTTAAACATTGATCTGGGCAATGTAGCATCTGATTCTTTCTGTACCTATCATCAGGAAAATCATTCTGAAAGAGACTTCCCTCAATGGGTGCATGCCATGAACTTGATGGACGACCGATTTCTAGACGAAGTCTCCCTGACCAAACATCCAAGAAACTCAGTTACGAATGTTGTCGATCAGGAAGAGATTGATCCACCATAAGATACAACCATGTTGATATGGGATCCTGACCCAATCATGCCTTTCAACGATCTCTTTGAGTCTCAAGAACTGCCCACAGAAGTCTCGGTTGTGAAAATGTGAAGTAAAGGTTCACCTGTCTCAAAAGAGATCATTTCCACCCAGACTTCGAAGGGTAATACAATTCCCAATCACCCAAAAGCACCTTTTTCTCCCAGTAAAAACCCTATAAGAATCCATACTCAAGAATCGCCCAAACTGGATTACAATGTAGTTGAAGATTTGAAGAAGTTAAAGGATAATATATCAGTTATGGACATATGCAAGATCCCTCAGCAAAAGGACTTTCTGCTATGAGATTTGAACTCAGTAGAAAACCCTACGACTACCAATGGTCAAGAAAGAAAACTATCTCCCATAGATCTGGTGAATAAACCAACTATAAACACCTGCTTAAAAGATAATAAGGGAAAATATTTTGTCCCACCCTTCCTTTTGACGTTTGAAGTTTTCAACAGGAAACATATAGGTTAATAGAGCATTTTGAAGCTTTAAATATTACAGTGATCCCCAGAGCGAAGAATATCCTTGCTAATTCTCTGGCTACAGCTACTTCTAGGCTGTCACCTCTAGAAGATTATGAAGCCTCTCGGTTCACTGTGGAGTTACTCTACAAACCATTGGTGCCTAATAACATTTCCAATTTGAAATTCTTTGAAGGGGATGAACAAATCATAAGATTTTTGAATAACCAAGATAATTTTAAGGACCTAGTTATTGATGATGAAGTGTTCCAGGAACAATCGATGGAAATTAATCCTTGGACAGATAATTGTTATCACTGAAATTTCGTCCGCGCAGGGCGACAAGAACTCCGCATCATCAGCACAGAAAAACAGTCGTTCATGGCACAAGGATTAACTCCACAGCACAGCAAAAGGGTCAAAACTATGCAAAATGGCCAAAAAATTAAAAAGCGTTATGCACCCACTGAGCGCGCGCGCACGCGCACGCAACATCTTCGTATCTGGAGCGCATATGCGCGGCTGTGGGGTGAAAAACCCGCGCGCCTGCCAAACGGCACATTTATGAAGCTGGTTGGCCTCCCAACCACTAATGGATCAGCTCCCAAGTCGATTTGACAGCAAATCCGAGCTCAATCTGCATGGGGAGGCTGGTCAAAGACCTAATTGTGCCCTAAAGAGCCTCTTTTCACATTCAAAAGAGGTTGCATAATAACCCAA
>SNQJ01S0067119.1:25305-39860 GCA_010110895.2 Picea sitchensis | reverse complement strand
CTTAGGCTCCCCTGGCCTAGCAAAACTCATAAGCCTACAGCTTATTCAAAACTTGGCTCACCAGCCTATAGAACATAATTACAATTCTTTTCCATATAACATGATCTGTAACGGGGCTCGGCCTTGGGGACACTACAGAGGAGGACATAATACACCAAATGATAGAAGATATGGACATTGGACACTAGAACCCTCTTCTTCCCAACACAGGGTAGGAAGAAGTTGACAACCATCATGTGTTTCATTAATCTATATGTTCAGTAAAGCAATTATAATATTAGTTGTTTTTTAAAATTAGTATGCCTACAAGGATTGTTGGAATGTATTAACTATGGAGTTTTGTAAACTCTGTTTTGTAGGATATGAAAACTTCCAATTTTGTCTAAAACCTCATGATTATAGTGTTTATACTTTTGTTTTCTTATATCTTCTACAAAACGATATATATACTTTTGTTTTCTTATATCTTCTAAGAAACATTTTTTAATCTAATATTCTTTTGATAATGAAAGAGAACCAATAAAACGTTAAACACCTAAAAATTATGAGAATTTACATCATCTCCTTTATATGACTTAGAATCTATAGGATCAACGTGTTCACTTTTTTGACCTTATAGCCACCCTTTATCGATCAAATAAAAAATGGTCATTTGAGAGAGAAAGAAGCCCAAGGTTGTTGCTTTCTTTCATGTTACCTATCATATCTGATTCAATTGGATAAAATATTTCAATGTCCACATCAGAAGTCACCCGTTGAATTGGAAAAAAAAATTGAGCATCCACATCTAGAGAATTCACATGATGTTTCGACTCCAAATAAATAATCTCAATTCACTCCTCCTCATATTTCATGTACAACGACATTTTACAGACAACTATGATGACATACAAATGATATTTTCTCACGTCCAATACAAAATATTTCTCTAGTATCTATCTATCTATAGATAGATAGATAGATAGATAGATAGATACACACACACACACACACACACAAATTCATGTCCATTGCATGTATATTGGGTGGTTGGGAGGAATGATTGTTACCCTCCCCACCCAGGTTCAATTCCTTGTGAGTGACATGTTTTTCCCTTAAATGGGTCTATAAGATGTTCTTGTTTTTGAGCCCCTAATATTTCGAAAATGCTCAGCCTCCCCATGTTCTCTGGTGGATTTTTTTGGGGGGAGGTTATTCTTGGATGATCTACTCTAGTTGTAATGATATAAGAAATGTTGATTTTAGTTAAGAATCACTACTTTTTAATAATTTTGCTCTACATTTTATTGCTTAAGAATTTCATTGTTCTCAAAATTGCCTACAATAAAAAAATTAATATGGTCAAAATCACAATATAAAAAAGTAGCAAAAATCAAACTGTGGTTCCTTGTGTTATCCTTTTCATAAGAATTTTTTAGTTTTCTTGGTAATTATCACATGAAACAAAAAAATTTGGCCACATAAATGTGTCGACATGACACCATTTTTTTGGTTTACTCTATTTCAATAAATAACAAAAAAAATGTTAGTTGGGTCTAACATGGGTAGTTTAGAGTAGTGTTTTTCTCCCCACCTAGGATCAATCCTGACAAGCAATATGTTGATCTCTTCATGAGTATATTTTTGTATTGGCCTTGCGCCCCTAAGAATATGATTTACCCTAGGTATTATTCTAAGAATAAGGAGAAGTACCCAATGGAATTCCTTGGACATGTATAAATAAAATAATAATAATAATAATAATAATAATAATAATAATAAATATTACTTAAGTCACTTCTTATCTATACCTAAAATTTTGAAGTATATTGATGGCATTAGAGGTGCAACAGAATGAAACACACAAAACACTACATTTTTCAAAGAAAGGGATATGGGGAAATAAACTCCCAAACCCCTGAAGGGGAAATACTAATCAATCATTCCCCTGTCGTTAATTTTTGTACAAATGGTCCCTTATATAATTGTAGGTGGCCATAACAATTATTTCATAATTAGATAATTAGTTCAAACGAATACACAACCATCTCCATAATTAACTCCTATGATCTCTCCACAATATTTCCATGATTCTCTCAACAATATTCATCTCTACATCTACACATTTCTCTCCATATCTCACACATACGTATACTTCTATACTTTAGTCTAGCTCATTACAAACCATATAATTTATTAAACATTACAATTATGAGTATTCATTTATTTATCATACTCCCCGCTTCTCACTTTTTATCGGTCCTTTGAATTAGTCTTCATCTTCATCTTCTTTGTCTTCATTTCTCGTTATTTCCTGTTATTTTTGGTATTTCCATTCTTCGTTATAGATATTATTCATCATGTACTTGTGAACAAGAAAAATTGTTGAAGTCCATATAAAACAGTAGCCATCAACTGAAATACATGGGTCACCATCCGCTGTATCCATCGGCTCTCTAGGAATCTCTTTCTCATACATGGTCCATCAACCATTGTTCCATCAAAATATACATACATGTACCTTTATTCCCCCTACATAACCATCATCATCATCCTCATATTGGTTTTTTTACATACCCATAGTCATGTTCTCAATGCTCTTGCATCACATGAGGAAAAACTTCTTCATGGAATCCTGTCCATGGATTCCCTGTCATATGGAAAAATTTTGTTTCATAGTTTGTTCCACACAAGTTCCTTTTTCATAACTTGAAATTCACCTTTCATGCTCAACTACTCAAGTCCCCTTTTGAGGACTTGCAATATCTTTGGTTGCCTCACATCGACATTTTTTCCAGGCATGGGCTGCCTCAAATCGGCGGTTCTTCCCGTGGTTGAGAAACTCTCTCCGTGACTACCATTCCTTACATTAGTGGTTTCAACTGACCAAAAACCATACATTACAAAGTGGTGTTTAGGGCACCACGAACTTTAACAAACAATGGGGAATACATGTCTCATCATGCTTACACCGAGTACATACACTTTCATATCAACTTGGGAAATCTAGTCTTTATACAAATGTAATACTAAGGCCATTATTAATACATTATCCAAGGACCATTAAAATTCTTAGGGATGTCATACTTCATGGATTTATTTTATCTACAACTCAAATCACACAATACTTTTAATTATACTTTGCTTTTCTTACTTCTTTGTTCTTCACACTTTTGTTGCTTCATTTTTTACGTTTTGTTGTGTCTGTTTTCTACCGCTTCTTTATTTTGTTTTCCTTGCATCATTGTTTCTATTCTTTCCTCTCCCTTCTTTTTTGTTCACGCATAGGAGTCCTTCTATTTCAACTTCCCTGTCATTAGAGTCTATGTCTTATTTTGATTTATTGTGGCTTCCTTTTGAACCCTTTACCTCATTATCCATAGTCGTTCTCCTATCTTTCTCTGTGAGCTTCTCCATGCTCACTGTGAGCTAGAATAAGCTTTTTCATTAACAAGTTTGTTTCACCTTACTACAATATACCTCACCAAGCTTCTCCACCTGAGCCTGGCCTCTTGGTATCTCTGGTTATCTCCTTTGGAACCTTCTGAGCTTCCTCTGCTCCTCAGTTGCCATAGCTATAGGATTTTGCACCTTCTCACTTTCCTTCAAGAGCTTCAACTTCTCCTTCCTCTAGTCAACTCTACCCACATTTGCAACTATGGAGTTGTCTCAACAACTTCTACCCAACCACAACTGGAAGTTGTTCTTCTTTCTGTTACAACTTTCTATGTGTAGGGTTCTACCACAAATATCCTTTTCTCTTGAATTATGCATCATTTTCTCTTTATGCATCAATCTTCTTTTTGTTTGCATTTCTCTATCATGGAGTCATCATCATCTACATTCTTCATTTTTCTTCTTTCTGCTATCATCTTCTTTTGTCCCGAAGTCTACATCTTCTTGCATAATTCTAAATATTCCTCATAATACTTGAATAAAATTGTTTCTTGTAGGAGGGACGTATCCATCCATGAAGACACCTACAAGATTCTTATTCACCTGCAGTTACATGCTTACAAAATATGTTTCTTGTTGGAGTAATATCAAGGTCCAACAAAACAACCTATGACCTTAGTTTGGAAAACTTAATTGATGCACCAATTCCATGATTTACATAACTTAAATTTGACTTGACAATGATATAACTTTGACTCACACCTAGATTTGATCTTAACAAATGCTCAACCTTTGACATGACTCCGAAACAAAATTCAACTTGACTTGGACTCATAAATTTAAACCTGGGGTGTTGGGTACCACCAAACATGCACCTTTCTTCTTCATACAACAAATTCACATCTTCATGACTCTCGAAATAGATATTTAACTTGAACATTTGACTCATTACATCAGTAAAAATAAACTCTATTTTGACCCTCAACATTACTTTTATGACTTCAAGTCAACTTCGCTCTTAAAATAGAATTTGATTTGATTTGACTTTTTGACAAATTGCATTATAACCTTCAATTTCTATCCAAACTTGACTCAACACTTTTATGACCATCCTTCTCAAATATATTCACTTTCTCCACCTCAACCTAACTTGAAAAGTAATTTAAAACTTTTACTTAGACTCAACATGACTTTGGTTTGAAACCACATGTACTAAAATCTTCAACTTCATTATGCTCCCATCTTACTTTTCTCTTCATTTAAATAATCTTACAAAGTATTTCATAACACGTGGATCTTTGGACTTAAAAAATCCTTTTACAAAATTACAAAGAAATAAGACTCATTAAGATTTTTAGGAACTCTTTTCCATGTTTTTCCATGCTTTGAGAAATTGCATGCAATCTTTGTAATTATGAGAGATGCCTTCGATGTGGAAAACACAAGGAGGACTTGAGGATGGCATATCAGATCATGCGAGTCACTATCATTATCATGCATGGGACTGAATATTGAATTTTTATTAAACATTAATATGACCTTTATGAAGTGAATTGCATTTGCACCTTTTGATTTTATGGATTTTCTGGTACTGTTTTCTAGTGTTTATTCCAAATGCGTCCTTCACGACCTGATGGCACACTAATTCTGCAATTGAATTCCGACGTGTCCAAAACAGATCTACGCACAATTCAAACCCTAAAAACTTAAAATCCCTTCCAAACCAGAATTTCAATTCCACCCCAGGATAAACGTTAGGTAATTTAATATTTTAAAAATATATCCACACATAAATAAGGCGATTCTCCATAAATCTTGTTATTAATTCAAATTGAAAAGAATTTTTAAATAAAAAGAAAAACAGGTGGCCATGCAACATTGCATCAGTGTTAACTTTTCGTCGCAATGGAGCTCTACTAGGGTTTCATGATTGCAGCGTCGCTCGTTCTCTGAAACCGCTGTCCCAACCCTTACACAACAGTAGAGATTTATCCTTCAGATTGGTTTACTGACAACATCACCATGGCCGCAGTGGAGGGGGCGAGAGCCCCCTCTTCCAACAATGTTGTCGCTAACGAACAAAATGGAATAAGGAATTCAAGACCAGAATTTGAACCGCCTCCACATCTGAGAGAACACCTCCTACAGGATGAACTACGGGCCAGCAAAGAAATGGATGTGGAAGCGGGCACCTCCCATCCAAAAGTGACTCGCATGTGAGAGCCAGGAAAATGCATCCCACAGTCTAACACGACACCAAGGTATGTCATCAGCTCTCCACGCGAGTAGGGGAAAACACTTAGTTTAGGGAGGAACATGTTTTGATGGGGAAAATTCTAGGACTCCGACCTTCAGAAAAGGACTTCATGAAATGTATCAAGATCTGGTGGAACCCCAAAGGACACTATGAGTTTCAGGTAGTCTCAAAAGGCTTTTTAACAATTATCTTCTTCAATCTTGAAGACGAATACGGAATCTTTGAAAATGACCCTTATTTCTTCAACTCAACGGGCTTATATTTACGATTTTGGATAAATCGTTTCAGCCCTGAAAATGAGGTTATCTCTTTTGCTCTTTTGCTCTAGTTGGAAGAAATACTTGTCATTGGTAACACTCTTGGCAGATATGTCAAATCTTCAGAGGCCAAGCGACAAAGAAGGTACACCTCATATGCTTGTATATGTGTTTATATGAATATTTCTAAAGCTTTGCTAGGCTCCTTAACATTAGAATATCAACATGAAGAATGGACACAAACCATAGATTATGAGCACATTCATTTTCATTGTAGAAAATGTCATGAACATGGACATCTCTGCTGAGATTGTCCTCTCAATCTCCGTGAGCGCCCAGTTGGGGAAGAACAACGCAAGCAGAAAGAGGGTTTTACCCAAGTTCAAGGACGAAAGAAGATAAATACTCGAAATTCAAGACACGTACTAGGGAGGAAACCCTCCACTAACAACTCTTTTTAAAACCTCAACAAATTGTCGGACACCCAAGAGGTGGAAAAACCACATCAAAAAAAGCACTAACGATAAATTCAAGCAAACACAAGAATCGATCCTGGAACAAACAGCTCAAACCACTTCTCATGCTACCATGGTCGTCGACCAACAACAGGAGGAAGGAGAGGATCTAGAAATGCTAGTGAATGAAAAAGATCTAGCTGACATTGATCTAGACCTCCTCAAGGAAGCCTATAATAGGAAAGAGCTACAATCCCTCCCCTGATAGCAACTCTATAAAGTTCATAACGCTTATATAGACTCCACAACAGGGGCCACATCCATATCTGGAGGTGCTTTGGGGATACATTTGGATCCCAACTCAAATAACAGGTAAGTCCCAAAAGAAGTTAAAAGAAGAGGTCGCAAATCTACATAGCAACTCATTCGGGAAGTGGGTAGTTTTATGATCAACTCCGGCCAAATCCAAAAGCTCACTGAGGGCTTCTTCTCTCCCCCTCCCCTCCTTCTTCCTCATGAAGATTATCTCTTGGAGTGTGAGAGGCCTTAATGGGAGGACAAAACAAAGATTTCATCATAACTATATCATGGAAGAACAACCAGATATAATATTACTTCATGAAACAAAATGTACAGGCACCAATGCAGAAGATCTCTTTGCACAATGTTGGAGGCACAACGGGTGTATTTTCAACGAATCAAATGGAGCAACATGAGGTCTTGTTATTCTATGGAACCCTGCCACAGTCACTTTAGACAGTTTTTATTTCACAATCTAGACTTTATCAACTCAATACCTATCTCTTGAGTCTAGTAAGGCAGGAATCATAACCAATGCCTATGGTCTGCAATCACCCCAAGAAAATGATCTACAAAATCTCAAATCACTAGGAAACCTCATCGGCCAACAGAGATGGATACTCGGAGGAGACTTCAATATCATCCTCTCTCTCTAAATGAAAAAAGAGGCAGAATAACCCTAATTACTTGTATTATCCTCATGCTAATAACCCATATCAACTCTATAAGCTTTATAGTCATTATATTAATAACCCTTATAATTCATATAATCTCATGCTAATAATCAATATAACCCTGGCAAACATTGTTGTGAAATACTAATATCTTTACAAAGTTCCCTAAATTCCCCTTCAAATTTACTTAAAAACAATAAATGTCATGGAAAAAAACACTTATAATCTTTAGGTTAAATTTACTTAAAAATAAGAAATGTCATGTTAAATTTACTTAAAAACACTAAATATGATCTTTAGGTTATTTTCAAGTGACGTGTTATTTTGTTGTCACAATTTTTGATGTCATGAAGTTGGTGTGATATCATGAGTATATATATATATATATACTATATATATATATATATAGAGAGAGTTAGTTTATCCACCTCATGTACATGCATTATCAATATGATCTTTAGGTTATTTTCAAGTGACGTGTTATTTTATTTATCCTGGCCAATTTTGATGTCGTATATATATATATATATATATATATACATATATATATATATATATATATATAAAGAGTTGGGTTTACATCCTTCATACTCTTTTCACATATCATAAAAATTAAAATCGTTAAAATTAGGTTAGAATTAAATCCCGTCTCTTTTCCACATTTTCAAAAGAAACTAAAATTCTTAAAAATATCTCATAAAAATTAAAATTTATATATCTATATTTATTTCAAAAACTAAAATTCTTAAAAAAATATCTCATAAAAAAATTAAGAATTTATATATCTATATTTATATTTATATTGAGATAACAATGATGATGAGAATGGTGGTGGTGGTGGTGGTGGTGGTTAACGTCTATTCAGACTAAATTTGGTTTATTGGATCTTAAGAAAGGTAAGAAATTACTTGGTTTGCTTTAGAATTTTATTTATGTGCTTGAAAAACTTTAAGAGAAGCATTCCTAAATCACCATATGTTTTATGAGTTAAGTTTAGGAAGGTTGGTATTGTAACAAATCTTTTTAAATTATGATCTAATGTGGGTGTACCTAGGACATTTTCAGAGAAAGTGCTTCTCATCTTCAACCCTCTTAGTATCACAAATATGAAAAATTCTTTCAACACACAACATTTTAGGAATTGTCCAATGCCCTATTTCACTAGGGAGTTCATGAGAGTTTGTTCTTATTTTAGCAATATTGTTGATTTTCATCTTTAAGCTAGTCAAAACAGAGAAATACTTTTGATATTCTATATTAGAGTTGATCACCTCATTATAGTATCTTAATTCTCTTTTACCCTCTAATTATTTATTGCACCTCAATTTCTTCTTAAATTTAGATGTAATAGTATTCTTAATATTATTACCATTCTACAAAGTAACCTCTTCCTTGATTCCCCAACAATTTAGCTATGACTTGGCATCTTTATGTCGACCTCACTTGAGCCGCAGTTGGTTTTGATTGGATTTTGAAGCAATCTTATGAAGCCTCTTTTCTTCCATGTTGTTTATATTGTTCTTGTGTATTAGGTACATAATCATATTCATGCTCTCAATGGGGGAAGACTCGCTTCTACGAGAATGATATGATATGATGTATTGCCTTAGATTTTGAGATTACAAGTTATAAAACACTTTTGAATTTGCTCTATCTTATCCAGAATTCTCTAGAGATGCTACAACCCCAAACTTCACAACCGTATAAGATAATAAGAGTGATGAGAGTCTCAAAAAGAATTTTTTACTTATTCCATAACCAAAGGTTCACTGATTTACAATTGTTTTCTAGTCCATAATAATATTTCCACCCTTAAATTGTTCTCTCTTTTTTAATCGAAATATAAAATTATATTCATTAAAAAAAAATTGTGTCGAAGCTAACAACAACTACATACAAAATTATGCTCCAAAACTAAGCTTTCAATAGGCAAGGCCATACTACTTATCGAAATATAAAAGTAAAATACTCTATTTGATAGTAATATGAGATGGCCATTGTTTTTTAATTATCGTGGTCATGATTTCCTAAGGCACATGTAATCCTATCTATGCTATATTTTGTACTTTATTAATATCATATGAGCTATATCTCTTTGATTTATGGAAATTTTGAATAATAAAATTAATTTTATTATAATGAAATTATAATAATTTATTTAATTTACATAATTGATTCATATCAACATCCTAAATATAATTGAATCGTATGTAAATAGGGATGTTTTGGGTGGTGTAATTATAGACGTAAGTCATGGACATTCCATAGAATGCACTGCAATATGGATGTTTTGGTGGTGGTACTTGTAGACATATATGTCATCATTTTTATGGCTGCAAATAAAAAGTGCTAGTTTACCACCCAAGACACTCCCTAAATTGCTATCCAAGTGAGAAAAAGTGAAAAAAATTAAGAATTTTGAAATGAAACGTTTTGGTGGCCAGTTGGGTTGTAATTTGGGTTGTATTTTCTCTTAAATCTTCTAATTAAGTAAGGGTTTTCCTAAAGGGGCCATAGGGTGCACTATCACGCTTGGGGTCTTTTCTATACTCTTTACAAAACGAGAGGGATATAAATGAAACACTTTCATCTTCTTTGAGCTCGTTACTATAATGAATTGGAATTCCTAGACTTCTTTTAGAAGGAGTTGTACAGAGGGCTAGAGGGTCACTCCCTCCTCATGTCACATGTCTTCACAATGTGAGTTGAGAGAAGAGAACCTTAGATGGACGCCCTAGCGCTTATCATGATATCAACACTTGGAGACTATAACGAATATTATAAAGGGGACCATCGGGGTCATATGGATTATTAACATGAGGACCTTAGAGCTTATAAGGATCAATAAAACTTGGACCATAAAATTTATAAGCACAATAGTCGTAATAGCTATAGGGGTTATTAACACAATGGCCATAAGGCTTATAGTGGTTATAAGAATTATTAGCATGTGTATAAGCATCAAAACCATAAGGATTATTAGCATAATACCCATTGAGGCTACATAAGTTAAAATGAGCATATGGGTCACAATAATTTTATGGGTTATTTAGCATGGAAACTATGTGGATTATTACTGCAAGGATAATGGAAATAATAAAGGTTATTAACTTTTAAAATATGAAAGGAATAGATTGACCATAAGAGTTATAACAATAATTAGCACAACAACCATAGAAATTATGGAGGGTGTTGTTGTAACATCCTTAAAACCAAAATTGACACTATGTTATTGTTATTACTAACACACACAAAAAACAAAGAAGTTGAGGCACATGTGCCTTTAAAATCCCAAAATGTAGAGAAGATATCTTCCATAAAAATGAATGACAATATTTGATTGACTAGCATATAATATAATGATCATTACAAGTGAAAACGACCTTTCTTAATACAACTCTCAATCAACTTATTAATAAATCATTAATACAAATAACTATTAGCTCTATGTTAATTTCATAATAATAAATTAATTAACCACTTTTTAATAATAAATTAATTAACCGCTTTTTAATAGATTTAATAAATCATTAATAACTCAAATTCCATATTAACAAACATATAAATAAAATATTAATATTTTAAATATTTTATTATATTCATAATGCACTATACACTTCCATACAAAATAGTTTATAAATATAAATTATTGTTCACATACTCAAAAATGTTGGATTTCATACTAAACAACTATATGATTAGTGATCTCTCAATATAATTATAAAACTACACTTCCATACAAAATAGTTTATGAATATAAATTGTTCACATACTCAAAAATGTTGGATTTCATACTAAACAACTATATGATTAGTGATCTCTCAATATAATTATAAAATTGCAATGTGATTTATTCTTTAAACATGATGCACAAGTATAGAAGCTATGTATTAATATGCACAAAAATGATTTTTCTATGAATTTGTATGACTATAATAATTTGATTGATACTTCAAAGTGGGGCATACATCAATATGTGGTTTAGGTGGTCAATTATAGGTACTTGGATATTTCAATAGATATTGTTATTAAGTACTTGGATGTAATGATGACTTTGTACTTGGATGTAATGATTAACTTCTTCAAATATGTTCAAGCACTTGATGTAAAATTACTTTAATCATAAGTATTTGGATTTTTGGATTTTTTTAGAGATAATTATATATGATGATGATGATGATGATTAATGTCCACTGAGACTAGTTGGTCTATCAGACCTTAAGAAGGTAAGAGATTACTTCAATTTCTTTAAAATTGTATTTTTATGCTCAAAAAACATTGAGAGAAGTGTTCCAAAATCACCATAGTTTTGATGACTTAGGAGATTAGTAAGATATGTATTGTGGAAAATATTTTTAAATTGGGATCTAATTTGGGTATAGGAAGGGAAATCTAAGAGGAAGTGTTTTTCATATTTAACCATGTTAGTGTCACAAACATGACAGATTCTTTCATCCCACTGTGTTTTGGGAATTGTCCAACACCCAGTTTCACTGTGTAGCTCATGAGAGTTTGTTATGATTTTAACACTGTTGATTTTCTTCTTTTCACTTCTCAAAATTGAGAGGTAGTTTGATATTCTAAATTAGGGTTGACCACCTCCTTGTAGTATCTTAATTTCCTTTTATCCTTTAACTCTTTATCACACCACATATTCTCCTTAAATTTAGAAGTGATAATATTTGTAATATTATCGGTATTTTCCATGATGGATTCTTCTTATATTCCCCAATGAGTTAGCCAATATTTGACATCTTTTTTCCATCCCCGCTTGAGCCACTGGTAGTTTTAGCTAGATATTTAAGCAATTTTGGGAAGCCTCTTATCGTCCATGTTGTTTATCTTGTTCTTGTAAGTTAGGTATATAATCATATAAATGCTCCCAATGGGGGGAAGGAGGATAGTATTGGGTGTATTCCCCATAATTTTGAGATTATAAGTTATGAAATTCTTTTGGATCTATTCTATTTTTCTCCAAGATTCTCTAGAGATACAACAACCCCAAAATTCACATCCATATAAGATAACTGGAGTGACGAGAGTGTGAAAGAGGAATTTTTTTTAATCCCAAAGCCAAAGGTCCATTGATTTACAATTGTTTTCAATCCCATAATAATATTTCCACCCTCCATTTATCCTTTTCTCAATGTCATAGTTCCAATTTAGCTTGTGGTGAATATTGACTCCAATATATTTGTATGAAGGAACTTCCTCCAAACTATTGTTTTCATACACAAATGTATCGTAGGTGATTCTTTTGGATTTAATTATCATGCCCTTTTTTTTGTCAGTGCTCACAGTCATGCCCATGCTAGAGTGGAAATCCTTGGGGATTATTAGTTGCTTACCTAGGTCATAGGGACTTCTCGTCATAAGAACAATATCATTTTCATAAAGAAGAAGGATGATGAATATACTTGCGAGACTTGGGTCAACACAACATGCATCATTGAAACAATCTTCTAACTTATCAATATATGTGTCAAAAGGGTTAGGGGATAGATGACAACCTTGCTTGACACCTATATTACAGTCATTTTTTTCCAACCATCCGTTAGTGTGTTGGACCTGGTGTTATGGTGTTTCCATTGATGTCAAAGAGGGCCAATATGGTCAATGTTGGACATGGTGTTATGATATTGGCATTGATGGAAAAAGGATCAATATGGTCACCTAGAAATTGATTAACTCGATTAGGGTTCATGTATTCATATTATTATCCTAAGAAAAGTTTATGTTGAATTATGTTACTGGAATCCATTTACAGAAGAAGCAATTGAACAAAAGTGAAGGGATTGTTCACTCCATGAATATATCATTGGAATACCTTTATAATGGAACCTCAAAAAGAAGTTAGTGTGCTCTAAATACAATAATAAAGGGTCAAATTTGGTGCTTCAATAGAATACAGCAGGTGTCAAGGATATGGTATAAAAATATCAACAAGGGGGATGCTTCAAAGATCCTTCATTACTTAGTCCTTCAAGAATCTTTTTATAAAATTTATAGATCATTGTCATCCATTCTCAAGTGAATGAAAGCAAGGAAAAAATATCATCTCTCAAGGCATATAATATCTTTTATGATAATTTCCTCCAAGAAGGTGTGAGAAAAATCATCATAGATCTCATTGTGATCGTTATATCACTGGATCAAAGTCTCAGAAATTGTTGGAACATGCTACAAGATTGAGTGTTGCAACGCGCTGCAACTCCACGTTACAGGATTGAACGTGAAAATTTGACTAGAGTTAACAAAGATGTGGAAGTGAAGAATTCATTTAAAATATGCTCTTATAATTTTTTAGTCCACTATGTTAGCTTGTTGATAAAGGAGGAATGTGAATCTGTGACTAAATCTCTGCTGCTGATGTGGATGCTTCATTTGGAAAGTTTATAAGGCGGTCGTAACAGTAAATATGGGCAAGTTTCCTTCAAAAAACCTATTGTACCATCCACCTCACACATTTTCTAGGGAAATTGTTCACAAGTTGTCTAATTGGGAATGTTCTGCACAAAACCCATGTTGTAGAATTATAAAATTCATTTACATCACTCTAGAATATTCATACGAAAATCACTATCTGATTTGGACGCCTTTTTAAATTAAAATCAATTGATAAACATAAAATTTAGGATTTGTGTTAATTAAATGAAGATGTGCAATGTTTTATTATTAAAAAGAAACATTGGTTCATTTTCTCTATTAAAAAAATACACATTGTTTCAATATCATATACCTCTTGAGAGACTATATAAACAAAGAAAAATGGTAAGAAGGAAAGTGTCTTTGTGGTCCAATCTAGAAGATCAAAACAGAAACAAAATCCAAGGGAGAATGTTGAAGATATTCACGAAGTAAGGGTGGAAGGGAAGATTCATGTCTTCTACAAATTGAAGTTTATAACAGGGAGTTGGTGCTTCCTAGTGTTGGTTCTCTAAAACAGTGAGTTGGTTCTTCCTAAAGTTGGTGCTCTAAAATAGGGAGTTGGTGTTTCCTAGAGTTGGTGCTCTAAAACCAAGGAGGTGGTGATTCCTAGAGTTGGTTCTCTAAAACAGGGAGTTAGTGCTTCCTAGATTTGGTTCTCTAAAACATGGGATTGGTGTCTCCTTGAGTTGGTTCTAAAAAAAACAAAGATCCATGTCTCTCACACAATTGTAACTTGTACTTTTATGTTTGTTATAATTAATTTATATTTCAATACATCTTATTGATCATTTGTTGTGATTAATAAGTT